>MU107398.1:25816-55997 GCA_012274485.2 Sinapis alba
CATATGGCAAGTTCTTCAAGCTTCTAATCAAACCAGGATGAATCACTATGTAAGAAGCTTAATTTGGAACCATTAATCAGTGAAGAGTGTCCATGAAATTGAATAAATCCCATAAGAGGTATGTTAAAGAAGTTATTCCACTTTCTAATCAGGATATCTATGTTTACACTGTTTGGACATATGGAGAGTTCTTCAAGCTTGTAATCAAACCAGGACAAATCACTATGTAAGAAGCTTGATTTGGAACCATTAATCAGTGGAGAGTCTTTCATGAAGTTAGATAAATCTCATAGGATTTATGTTGAAGAAGTTATTCCACTTTCTATTCAAGATATCCATGTTTAGATTGTTTGGACATATGGCAAGTTCTTCAAGCTTCTAATCAAACCAGGATGAATCACTATGTAAGAAGCTTGATTTGGAAACATTAATCAGTGGAGAGTCATTCATGAAGTTGGATAAATCTCATAGGAGTTATGTTGAAGAAGTTATTCCACTTTCTAATAAGGATATCCATGTTTAGATTGTTAGGACGTATGGCAAGTTCTTCAAGCTTCTAATCAAACCATGATGAATCCCTATGTAAGAAGCTTGATTTGGAACTATTAATCAGTGGAGAGTGTCCATGAAGTTGAATAAATCCCATAAGATGTATGTTAAAGAAGTTATTCCACTTTCTAACCATGATATCCATGTTTAGCCTGTTTGGATATATGACAAGTTCTTCAAGATTCTAATCAAACCAGGATGAATCACTATGTAAGAAGCTTGATTTGGTACCATTAATCAGTGGAGAGTCTTTCAAAAAGTTGAATAAATCGCATAGGAGTTATGTTGAAGAAGTTATTCCACTTTCGACTAAGGATATCCATGTTTAGACTGTTAGGACATATGGCAAGTTCTCCAAGCTTGTAATCAAACCAGGATGAATCACTATGTAAGAAGCTTAATTTGGAACCATTAATCAGTGGAGAGTGTCCATGAAATTGAATAAATCCCATAAGAGGTATGTTAAAGAAGTTTTTCCACTTTCTAATCAGGATATCCATGTTTACACTGTTTGGACATATGGCAAGTTCTTCAGGCTTGTAATCAAACCAGGATGAATCACTATATAGAAGCTTGATTTGGAACCATTAATCAGTATAGAGTCTTTCATGAAGTTAGATAAATCTCATAGGAGTTATGTTGAAGAAGTTATTCCACTTTCTATTTAGGATATCCATGTTTAGACTGTTTGGACATATGGCAAGTTCTTCAAGCTTCTAATAAAACCAGGATGAATCACTATGTAAGAAGCTTGATTTGGAACCATTAATCAGTAGAGAGTCTTTCATGAAGTTAGATAAATCTCATAGGAGATATGTTGAAGAAGTTATTCCACTTTCTAATCATGTTATCCATGTTTAGACTGTTTGGACATATGGCAAGTTCTTCAAGCTCCTAACCAAACCAGAATGAATCACTACGTAAGAAGCTTGATTTGGAACCATTAATCAGTGGAGAGTCTTTCATGAAGTTGGATAAATCTCATAGGAGTTATGTTGAAGAAGTAATTCCATTTTGTAATCAAGATATCCATGTTTAGCCTGTTTGGACATATGGCAAGTTCTTCAAGGTTCTAATCAAACCAGGATGAATCATATATAAGAAGCTTGATTTGGAACCATTAATCAGTGGAGAGTCTTTCATGAAATTGGATAGATCTCATAGGAGTTATGTTGAAGAAGTTATTACACTTTCTAATAAGGATATCCATGTTTAGATTGTTAGGACGTATGGCAAGTTCTTCAAGCTTCTAATCAAACCAGGATGAATCACTATGTAAAACGCTTGATTTGGACTATTAATCAGTGGAGAATGTCCATGAAGTCAGATAAATCTCATAGGAGATATGTTGAAGAAGTTATTCCACTTTCTAATCATGATATCAATGTTTAGACTGTTTGGACATATGGCAAGTTCTTCAAGCTCCTAATCAAACCAGGATGAATCACTATGTAAGAAGCTTGATTTGGAACCATTAATCAGTGGAGATTCTTTCATGAAGTTGGATAAATCTCATAGGAGTTATGTTGAAGAAGTTATTCCATTTTGTAATCAAGATATCCATGTTTAGTCTGTTTGGACATATGGCAAGTTCTTCAAGCTTCTAATCAAACCAGGATGAATCACTATATAAGAAGCTTGATTTGGAACCATTAATCAGTGGAGAGTCTTTCATGAAATTGGATAAATCTCATGGCAGTTATGTTGAAGAAGTTATTCCACTTTCTAATAATGATATCCAGGTTTAGACTGTTAGGACGTATGGCAAGTTCTTCAAGCTTCTAATCAAACAAGGATGAATCACTATGTAAGATGCTTGATTTGGACTATTAATCAGTGGAGAGTGTCCATGAAGTTGAAAAAATCCCATAAGATGTATGTTGAAGAAGTTATTCCACTTTCTAATCAAGATATCAATGTTTAGACTGTTTGGACATATGGCAAGTTCTTCAAGCTTGTAATCAAACCAGGACGAATCACTATGTAATAAGTTTGATTTGGAACCATTAATCAATGGAGACTCTTTCATGAAGTTGGATAAATCTCATAGGAGTTATGTTGAAGAAGTTATTCCACTTTCTAATAAGGATATCCATGTTTAGACTGTTAGGACGTATGGCAAGTTCTTCAAGCTTCTAATCAAACCAGGATGAATCACTATGTAAGAAGCTTGATTTGGAACTATTAATCAGTGGAGAGTGTCCATGAAGTTGAGTAAATCCCATAAGATGTATGTTAAAGAAGTTATTCCACATTGTAATCATGATATCCATGTTTAGCCTGTTTGGACATATGGCAAGTTCTTCAAGCTTCAAATCAAACCAGGATGAATCACTATGTTTGAAGCTTGATTTGGAACCATTATTCAGTGGAGAGTCTTTCATGAAGTTAGATAAATCTCATAGGAGTTATGTTGTAGAAGTTATTCCACTTTCTAATCACGATATCCATGTTTACACTGTTTGGACATATGGCAAGTTCTTTAAGCTTGTAATCAAACCAGGATGAATCACTATGTAAGAAGCTTGATTTGGAACCATTAATCAGTGGAGAGTCTTTCATGAAATTGGATAAATCTCATAGGAGTTATGTTGAAGAAGTTATTACACTTTCTAATAAGGATATCCATGTTTAGATTGTTAGGACGTATGGCAAGTTCTTCAAGCTTCTAATCAAACCAGGATGAATCACTATGTAAGATGCTTGATTTGGACTATTAATCAGTGGAGAGTGTCCATGAAGTTAGATAAATCTCATAGGAGATATGTTGAAGAAGTTATTCCATTTTCTAATCATGATATCAATGTTTAGACTGTTTGGACATATGGCAAGTTCTTCAAGCTCCTAATCAAACAAGGATGAATCACTATGTAAGAAGCTTGATTTGGAACCATTAATCAGTGGAGACTCTTTCATGAAGTTGGATAAATCTCATAGGAGTTATGTTGAAGAAGTTATTCCATTTTGTAATCAAGATATCCATGTTTAGTCTGTTTGGACATATGGCAAGTTCTTCAAGCTTCTAATCAAACCAGGATGAATCACAATATAAGAAGCTTGATTTGGAACCATTAATCAGTGGAGAGTCTTTCATGAAATTGGATAAATCTCATAGCAGTTATGTTGAAGAAGTTATTCCACTTTCTAATAAGGATATCCAGGTTTAGACTGTTAGGACGTATGGCAAGTTCTTCAAGCTTTTAATCAAACCAGGATGAATCACTATGTAAGATGCTTGATTTGGACTATTAATCAGTGGAGAGTGTCCATGAAGTTGAAAAAATCCCATAAGATGTATGTTTAAGAAGTTATTCTACTTTCTAATCAAGATATCAATGTTTAGACTGTTTGGACATATGGCAAGTTCTTCAAGCTTGTAATCAAACCAGGATGAATCACTATGTAATAAGTTTGATTTGGAACCATTAATCAATGGAGACTCTTTCATGAAGTTGGATAAATCTCATAGGAGTTATGTTGAAGAAGTTATTCCACGTTCTATTCAGGATATCCATGTTTAGACGGTTTGGACATATGGCAAGTTCTTTATGCTTCTAATCAAACCAGGATAAATATCTATGTAAGAAGCTTGATTTGGAACCATTAATCAGTGGAGAGTCTTTCATGAAGTTGGATAAATCTCATAGGAGTTATGTTGAAGAAGTTATTCTACTTTCTAATCAAGATATCCATGTTTAGACTGTTTGGACATATGGCAAGTTCTTCAAGCTTCTAATCAAACCAGGATGAATCACTATGTAAGAAGCTTTATTTGGAACCATTAATCAGTGGAGAGTTTCCATGAAGTTGAAAAAATCCCATAGGAGTTATGTTGAAGAAGTTATTCCACTTTCTAATAAGGATATCCATGTTTAGACTATTAGGACGTATGGCAAGTTCTTCAAGCTTCTAATCAAACCAGGATGAGTCACTATGTAAGAAGCTTGATTTGGAACTATTAATCAGTGGAGACTGTCCATGAAGTTGAATAAATCCCATAAGATGTATGTTAAAGAAGTTATTCCACATTGTAATCATGATATCCATGTTTAGCCTGTTTGGACATATGGCAAGTTCTTCATGCTTCAAATCAAAACAGGATGAATCACTATGTAAGAAGCTTGATTTGAAACCATTAATCAGTGGAGAGTCTTTCATGAAGTTGGATACATCTCATAGGTGATGAATCCCTTGTGAGGAGATCCTTTTTGTCCCTGATTCTATGAAGGATGATCTTCTGGTTTGAGAGAGAAATGGGTTGATTTTGATGGTGATAGATGGTTTGATGAGATGATCTTCAGAAATGATCTATGGACTGATCAAATCTTGTGTAGATGGGTCTATAATCAAGAGAATGAACTCAATTTGTGATCAAAGACAAGTTTGCAATTAGAGAATGAACTCTTTAGCAATCAGTGTTCATAGATGAACAAAGGATTCACAAAGTTTAGAGAGAATTTTGATAAAAAAGAGTGAATAATAGTTTCTGAAACAAAAGAGAGTTTAAGTAGAGAAGAAGAAATTGAAAAGTCCTAAAATTGTAGAAAAATAAGAAAAACTTAATTAAAACTAAAATTGTCTTGAAAACTCAATAATAATTATTTTTGCTGATTTCTTCTCTTCATTTTCGTGGATGGCCTCTTAGAAAGAGAGAATGGATCCACAACTTGTGTATTTGATCTCCGTTTGGGCTGAAAAATGGCAATCTGATGCAACAAAAGAGTTGGGCTGAATTTCTTCCCTTCCAACCTGATCCATCATGCCAATATCACCACTCAACTGGTTCATCTCATCCTGCTCCTCTTCAGTGTCTCTCAGCTGGTTCAGCTCATCCAGGTCCTCTAGATTCGAATCAGCAACTGGTTCAGTCAGGGTTGCATCATCCCCTCCTCCTTTAAAAAGATTTGTCATCAAATCTGTATCTCCTACATCAAAAGGAAACAAGTAAGTAGCAAGACAAATAATCAAGAAAATAAGCATGAAAGCAACATCAAAGTAAGATTTTGGACAGAAACTTCCTTGGAGTTTTGAATCCATTTTCCTCAAGTACTTCCATCTCCAAATCTCTGGCTTATAAGCATGGTGTTTTCCCTTGTTCCTTGTACTCCTTTGCAAATGATTATTTTGATCATGGACACTGAAAACAAAGACTAGAAATCCAGTGTCATATAGGAAAAACATGTTCTTAATCTGATCAATAACCAAGCATTTCTTTCTGATAACATGTTGCACTTGTTTCAGACTTTTAAGATACACATCAAAGTAAGTATTGTAAACCAGAATGGTATCAAGGCACTCAATAACATAAAACAACTTCAATTTGTGCCTAACTTGATCAGAATCATAACACAAAAGTTTAAGTTCAAGATCAGATTCAAAATCAGTTAGCACATGTCTCACAGGTTTAGCATGGCTTTCAAAGAATGTGTTGTACACTAATATGTCCTCAAAGCTCAAAACGACATCATTGTGCAAGCTTGATCTCAAAACAAACCAAGATTTATCAGTTTTAGAACAAGCATGAACAAGTTTCAAAACAGAATCACAACTAAAATCGGTTTCAGCTCTAACTGATTTTGTTTTCTGCAATTTCCTAACCAAAAGCTCTTTCCAGGCACATGTGGAAGAAAACAAATCATCACTGACCAGTTCATGTCTAGAAAAACTCAGATCAAAGTCATTATTTTCATAGCAAGCAAAAGAATTACAAGGTTTTCTGAAACAGAAATCAGGTTGTTGCACAACAAGCTCTAGTTTCTTTTCAGGGTGATCAAGGCATTTGTTATGTTCCATAAACTGATCAAAACTCAAAACAAGACCAAGATTGGGTTTACTAACAGACTGAAAACGTTTTTGATCAGAGAGTTTATCTGGTTCAAATATTTTAAAAGAGTTAATCATGTTTTCAAAAACAGAGTTTGAAACACAAAATTCTTTTACCTTGTGTAGACCAAAACGTTTGACATCACTGGAACTAACCTTAACAAACATTTCAGGCAGAGAATTAATAAGATCAAATCCCTTACAGTGCTCCTGAGAATTTAAAGAGAATGACTTAGCATCTGTTTCTGCTTCAATGTTGGGTTGCTCCAACTCTTCTTCTTGTGGTGAACTTTTTTGTGCTTCTTCTGATAGGTTTTCTTCTAAGACCTGAGATACTGAATCAAGGCTACTCGGTTGCACCGGTTCAATACATGTTAGTTCATCACAAGCACTACTGATAAAATTTTCAGATTGAGAAGAGAAAAGAGAGAACTCATTTTCTGTCTCAGTTTCTTCTATTACCTTAGATGGCTCTGTTTTCAGCTCTTGGATGATCTGCTTCTGCTTGCTGCAACTTATTGGGACAGTAACCTTTGAGGAAGGTTGTGTGGATGGTCTCACACTCTGGTCTTTTGCAAACTCCTTGATTACTTGTTGTGCAATCCTTTTGAAATTATCTTGAAACAAATGGCTGTGCAAATAATCAAATTCTGCTTGTTGTTTCTGAGACTTCTTTATGGGATCACGACCAAAGCAAGCACCTTTCTCTTCTCTGGCATATCTAGGAAGTTCTCTGCTCCTCCTAATTGGTTCCTCTTGCCTCCCTGGTTGTGCCTTTTCCTGCACAAAATCAGAATGATTAAAAACCAATCTTCCTTTTCTTAACAAATTTTGTCTTTTTTGCAGCAAACTCTTTGTGGAAGGACATAATGGATCATGATGTGTGCTCCTCCTGTTTAGCCTTTCCAGTGACCTCCTAGNATTTTTCTCTTCTTTCCAAGGCTGCTTTTGTAGCAGAGTCAAACATGTTGGAATCTAACTCCTTTTCAGGATGTCTCCTTCTGCCATTGCTTCCTCCATACATGGATACCTATTAAGAAACTCAACAAGAAAATTAACACAGTAACATATAGCCAAAGCCTCACTTCTCTCAAGTGTTTCTCTCTGATTTTTCTGTGATATTTCTCTGTGAATCCAATAGCTCAGCAACAAACAAAGATCAAGCTTTTAGAGATCAATTCCCCAACCCCAAAACAGAAGAAAGAGATAGAAAGATTGCAAGATTTTTGTGTGCAAGAGGCATTATACCACCATGGCTGGATTTCTCTTCAGCCAAGTTGGATTTCTCTTCAACTTTTCAAGATTCTTTTTTTTTTCTTTTTCTTTTTTAATCTGGTTGGCCCTCTTGCAGATTATACAGATAGAAGGATAAGAACTTTATAAGAAAATTGCAGAGAAAAAGAAATCAGATTCCCCAAAACAAAGATGAAGAAATCAAACCCATATTTTTTAAAGTTTCAGATTCAAACCCAGATCAAGAGCCTTCAAATCTGCTCTGATACCACTTGATGAATCCCTTGTGAGGAGATCCTTTTGTCCCTGATTCTTTTGAAGGACGATCTTCTGGTTTGAGAGAGATATGGGTTGATTCAGATGGAAATGGATGGATTGATTGGATGATCTTCAGAGATGATCAATGGAATGATCAAATCTTGTGTAGAATTGTCTAGATCAAGAGAATGAACTCTGTTTTTGATCAAAGACAGATTGCTTGCAGAGAATGAACTCCTAGCAATCTATGTTCAAGGATGAACAAATGATTCACAAATTTAGAGAGAGTTTTTGATAAAAAGAGTGAATAGTGTTTCCGAAAACAAAAGAGAGTTTAAGTAGAGAAGAAGAAATTGAAAAGTCCTAAAATTGTAGAAAATTTAGAAAAACTTAATTAAAACTAAAGTTGTCTTAAAAACTGAATAATTACTTATTTTGGCTGACTTTTTCACTTGATTTCCGTGGCTGATTTGGTTCTGGCTCATTCTAAACCAAGCAAGTCATTGCTTCCTTCAATTTCTTGGTTTGTGATCTTGTCTTGAGCTGAGAAAAGTCCAAACTCGAATCTGATCACATCTTCATTAAAACTTGAGTTAGAAATAAGCTTAGCATGCTCCATTCTAGCCTTAGGTTCATCTTCAAGCTTTCCTATCAGCCATCCTGGTTTATCTTTTGTTGCATAGTCATCTGGCTCAACCATGGTTGCATCAAAAGGAGTTATGTTTAAGAAGTTATTCCACTTTCTAATCATGATATCCATGTTTAGCTAGTTTGACCATATGGCAAGTTTCTTCAAGCTTCTAATCAAACCAGGATGAATCACTATGTAAGAAGCTTGATTTGGAACCATTATTCAGTGGAGAGTATCCATGAAGTTGAATAAATCCCAAAGGAGTTATGTTTAAGAAGTTATTCCACTTTCTAATCATGATATCTGTGCTTAGCCTGTTTGAACATATGGCAAGTTCTTCAAGCTCCTAATCAAACCAGGATGAATCATTATGTAAGAAGCTTGATTTGGAACCATTATTCAGTGGAGAGTATCCATGAAGTTGAATAAATCCCAAAGGAGTTATGTTGAAGAAGTCATTCCACTTACTAATTAGGATATCCATGTTTAGCCTATTTGGACATATGGCAAGTTCTTCAAGCTCCTAATCAAACCAGGATAAATCAGTATGTAAGAAGCTTGATTTGGAACCATTATTCAGTGGATAGTATCCATGAAGTTGAATAAATCCCAAAGGAGTTATGTTTAAGAAGTTATTTCACATTCTAATCATGATATCCATGTTTAGCCTGTTTGGACATATGGCAAGTTCTTCAAGCTCCTAATCAAACCAGGATGAATCATTATGTAAGAAGCTTGATTTGGAACCATTATTCAGTGAAGAGTATCCATGAAGTTGAATAAATCCCAAAGGAGTTATGTTTAAGAAGTTATTCCACTTTCTAATCATGATATCAGTGATTACCCTGTTTGAACATATGGCAAGTTCTTCAAGCTCCTAATCAAACCAGGATGAATCATTATGTAAGAAGCTTGATTTAGAACCATTATTCAGTGGAGAGTATCCATGAAGTTTAATAANTAATAAGGATATCCATGTTTAGACTGTTAGGACGTATGGCAAGTTCTTCAAGCTTCTAATCAAACCAGGATGAATCACTATGTAAGAAGCTTGATTTGGAACTATTAATCAGTGGAGAGTGTCCATGAAGTTGAATAAATCCCATAAGATGTATGTTAAAGAAGTTATTCCACATTGTAATCATGATATCCATGTTTAGCCTGTTTGGACATATGACAAGTTCTTCAAGCTTCAAATCAAACCAGGATGAATCACTATGTTTGAAGCTTGATTTGGAATCACTATGTTGTAGAAGTTATTCCACTTTCTAATCACGATATCCATGTTTACACTGTTTGGACATATGGCAAGTTCTTTAAGCTTGTAATCAAACCAAGATGAATCACTATGTAAGAAGCTTGATTTGGAACCATTAATCAGTGGAGATTCTTTCATGAAGTTAAATAATTCTCATAGGAGTTATGTTGAAGAAGTTATTCCACTTTCTATTCAGGATATCCAAGTTTAGATTGTTTGGACATATGGCAAGTTCTTCAAGCTTCTAATCAAACGAGGATGAATCACTATGTAAGAAGCTTAATTTGGAACCATTAATCAGTGGAGAGTGTCCATGAAATTGAATAAATCCCATAAGAGGTATCTTAAAGAAGTTATTCCACTTTCTAATCACGATATCCATGTTTACACTGTTTGGACATATGGCAAGTTCTTCAAGCTTGTAATCAAACCAGGATGAATCACTATGTAAGAAGCTTGATTTGGAACCATTAATCAGTGGAGATTCTTTCATGAAGTTAAATAATTCTCATAGGAGTTATGTTGAAGAAGTTATTCCACTTTCTAATCAGGATATCCACGTTTAGATTGTTTGGACATATGGCAAGTTCTTCAAGCTTCTAATCAAACGAGGATGAATCACTATGTTAGAAGCTTGATTTGGAAACATTAATCAGTGGAGAGTCTTTAATGAAGTTGGATAAATCTCATAGGAGTTATGTTGAAGAAGTTATTCCACTTTCTAATAAGGATATCCATGTTTAAATTGTTAGGACGTATGGCAAGTTCTTCAAGCTTCTAATCAAACCATGATGAATCACTATGTAAGAAGCTTAATTTGGAACCATTAATCAGTGGAAAGTGTCCATGAAATTGAATAAATCCCATAAGAGGTATGTTAAAGAAGTTATTCCACTTTCTAATCACGATATCCATGTTTACACTGTTTGGACATATGGCAAGTTCTCCAAGCTTGTAATCAAACCAGGATGAATCACTATGTAAGAAGCTTGATTTGGAACCATTAATCAGTGGAGATTCTTTCATGAAGTTAAATAATTCTCATAGGAGTTATGTTGAAGAAGTTATTCCACTTTCTATTCAGGATATCCATGTTTAGATTGTTTGGACATATGGCAAGTTCTTCAAGCTTCTAATCAAACGAGGATGAATCACTATGTAAGAAGCTTGATTTGGAAACATTAATCAGTGGAGAGTCTTTTATGAAATTGGATAAATCTCATAGGAGTTATGTTGAAGAAGTTATTCCACTTTCTAATAAGGATATCCATGTTTAGATTGTTAGGACGTATGGCAAGTTCTTCAAGCTTCTAATCAAACTATGATGAATCACTATGTAAGAAGCTTGATCTGGAACTATTAATCAGTGGAGAGTGTCCATGAAGTTGAATAAATCCCATAAGATGTATGTTAAAGAAGTTATTCCACTTTCTAATCAGGATATCCATGTTTAGCTTGTTTGGACATATGACAAGTTCTTCAAGCTTCTAATCAAACAAGGATGAATCACTATGTTTGAAGCTTGATTTGGAACCATTAATTAGTGGAGAGTCTTTCATGAAGTTGGATAAATCTCATAGGAGTTATGTTGAAGAAGTTATTCCACTTTCTAATCAGGATATCCATGTTTAGACTGTTTGGACATATGGCAAGTTCTTTAAGCTTCTAATCAAACCAGGATGAATCACTATATAAGAAGCTTAATTTGGAACCATTAATCAGTGGAGAGTGTCCATGAAATTGAATAAATCCCATAAGAGCTATGTTAAAGAAGTTATTCCACTTTCTAATAAGGATATCCATGTTTAGCCTGCTTGGACATATGGCAAGTTCTTCAAGCTTGTAATCAAACCAGGATGAATCACTATGTAAGTAGCTTGATTTGGAACCATTAATCAGTTGAGAGTCTTTCATGAAGTTGGATAAATCTCATAGGAGTTATGTTGAAGAAGTTATTCCACTTTCTATTCAAGATATCCATGTTTAGACTGTTTGGACATATGGCAAGTTCTCCATGCTTCTAATCAAAACATGATGAATCACTATGTAAGAAGCTTGATTTGAAACCATTAATCAGTGGAGAGTCTTTCATGAAGTTGGATAAATCTAATAGGAGTTATGTTGAAGAAGTTATTCCACTTTCTAATCAGGATATCCATGTTTAGACTGTTTGGACATATGGCAAGTTCTTCAAGCTTCTAATCAAACCAGGATGAATCACTATGTAAGAAGCTTGATTTGGAACCATTAATCAGTGGAGAGTTTCCATGAAGTTGTATAAATCCCATAGGAGGTATGTTAAAGAAGTTATTTCACTTTCTAATCAGGATATCCATGTTTAGCCTGTTTGGACATATGACAAGTTCTTCAAGCTTCTAATCAAACCAGGATGAGTCACTATGTTTGAAGCTTGATTTGGAACCATTAATCAGTGGAGAGTCTTTCATGAAGTTGGATAAATCTCATAGGAGTTATGTTGAAGAAGTTATTCCACTTTCTAATCAGGATATTCATGTTTAGACTGTTTGGACATATGGCAAGTTCTTCAAGCTTCTAAACAAACCAGGATGAATCACTATGTAAGAAGCTTGATTTGGAACCATTAATCAGTGGAGAGTTTCCATGAAATTGAATAAATCCCATAGGAGGTATGTTAAAGAAGTTATTCCACTTTCTAATCAGGATATCCATGTTTAGGCTGTTTGGACATATGACAAGATCTTCAAGCTTCTAATCAAACTAGAAAAAATTACTATGTAAGAAGCTTGATTTGGAACCATTAATCAGTGGAGAGTGTCCATGAAGTTGAATAAATCCCATAAGAGGTATGTTAAAGAAGTTGTTCCACTTTGTAATCAAGATATCCATGTTTAGCCTGTTTGGACATATGGCAAGTTCTTCAAGCTTCTAATCAAACCAGGATGAATCACTATGTAAGAAGCTTGATTTGGAACCATTAATCAGTGGAGAGTCTTTCATGAAGTTGGATAAATCTCATAGGAGTTATGTTGAAGAAGTTATTCCACTTTCTAATAAGGATATCCATGTTTAGACTGTTAGGAAGTAATGGCAAGTTCTTCAAGCTTCTAATCAAACCAGGAATAATCACTATGTAAGATGCTTGATTTGGAACTATTAATCAGTGGAGAGTGTCCATGAAGTTGAATAAATCCCATAAGATGTATGTTGAAGAAGTTATTCCACTTTCTAATCAGGATATCAATGTTTAGATTGTTTGGACATATGGCAAGTTCTTCAATCTTGTAATCAAACCAGGATGAATCATTATGTAAGAAGCTTGATTTGGAACCATTAATCAGTGGAGAGTCTTTCATGAAGTTGGATAAATCTCATAGGAGTTATGTTGAAGAAGTTATTCCACTTTCTATTCAGGATATCCATGTTTAGATTGTTTGGACATATGGCAAGTTCTTCATGCTTCTAATCAAATGATGAATCCCTTAAGATGAGATCCTTTTGTTCCTGATTCTTTTGAAGGAAGATCTGATGGTTTGAGAGAGAAAGGGTTGATTTTGATGATGATGGATAGATTGATTGGATGATCTTTAGAAATGATCTATGGATTGATCAGATATTGTGTAGAATTGTCTAGATCAAGAGAATGAACTCTGGGTATGATCAAAGACAAGTTTGCAATCAGAGAATGAACTCTTTAGCAATCAGTGTTCATAGATGAACAAAGGATTCACATGTTTAGAGAGAGTTTTTGATAAAAAAAAGAGTGAATAATTGTTTCTGAAAACAAAAGAGAGTTTAAGTAGAGAAGAAGGAAATGAAAAAGTCCTAAAATTGTAGAAAAATAAGAAAAACTTAACTAAAACTAAAATTGTCTTGAAAACTAAAGATTAATTATTTTTTTCAGATTTCTTGACTTGATTTTCGTGGCTGGCCCATAAGCAAGACATATTGGATCTTTAACTTGTGTATTTGATCTTCTTTGGGCTGAAAATGGCCTAACTCATTCATGAGTCTGATGCACATCTTTTCCATCTTGTTTGACATGATTTTCACAGCAAAACAAGCTCATTATGCTCCATTCCAGCCTCTGGTTCATCTTCAAGGTTTCCATTCAGCCATCCAGGTTTGTCCTTAGTCGTATAGTCGTCAGGCTCAACCATGGTTGCATCATCCCCTCCTCCTTTGAAAAGATTTGTCCTCAAATTTGTATCTCATACATCAAAAGGAAACAAGTAAGAAGCGAGACAAATGATCAAGAAAATAAGCATGAAAGCAACATCAAAGTAAAGTTTTGGACAAAAACTTCCTTGGAGTTTTGAAGCCATTTTCCTCAAGTACTTCCATCTCCAAATCTCAGGCTTATAAGATTTGAATTTGCTATTGTTCCTTGCAACCCTCTGAGACTGATCCTGCTGTTCCTGGATACTCAAAACAGAGACTAGAAATCCAATGTCATATAGGAAAAACATGTTCTTAATCTGATCAATAACCATGCATTTCTTTTTGAGAACATGTTGCACTTGTTTCAGACTTTTAAGATACACATCAAAGTAAGTATTGTAAACCAGAATTGTATCAAGGCACTCAATAACATAGATCTTAAAGAACAACTTCAAAACAATCACAAGTTTCTCAGATTCAGAACACAAAAGATCAAGTTCAAGCTTAGGATTACTTAACCATGGCCCAACATGCTTATCAAAGAAAGTGTTATAAACCAGAATATCATCAAAGCTTAAAACAACATCATTCACAATGTGTAATCTCAAAACATGCCAAGATTTTCCAGTTTCAGAACATAAACTAGCAAATTGCAAATCAGAATCAAGAATAAACTCGGTTTCAGCCCTAAGTGCTTTCAGTTCCTGCAACTTTCTAGGTTCGTTCATGGCATAAGCAGATGCAAACAAATTACCAGTGATCAGTTCATGACCAGAACAACTCAGATCAAATCCATTATCATCAAAGCAAATTAAAGAACCACAAGGTTTTCTAAAACAGAAATCAAGTTGTTGTAGAACAAGCTCTAGTTTCTTTTCAGGGTGATCAAGGCATTTGTTATGTTCCATAAACTGATCAAAACTCAAAACAAGACCACAATTGAGTTTACTAACAGACTGAAAATTTTTTTGATTAAGGAGTTTATCTGGTTCAAATACTTGAAAAGAGTTAATAATGTTTTCAAAAACAGAGTTTGAAACACAAAATTCTTTTACCTTGTCTAAACCAAAACGTTTGACATCAGTGGAACTAACCTTAATAAACATTTCAGGCACATAATTAACCATATCAAGATCCTTACAGTTCCCTTGAGAGTTGAAAGAGAATGACTTAGCATTTGTTTCTGCTTCAATGTTGGGCTGCTCCAACTCTTCTTCTGGTGGGGAACTCTTTTGTGCTTCTTCTGATAGGTTTTCTTCTAAGACCTGAGATACTGAATCAAGGCTACTCGGTTCCACCGGTTCAATACAGGTTAGTTCATCACAAGCACAACTGATAAAATTTTCAGATTGAGAAGAGAAAAGAGAGAACTCATTTTCTGTCTCATTTTCTTCTATTACCTTAGATGGCTCTGTTTTCAGCTCTTGGATGATCTGCTCCTGCTTGCTGCAACTCATTGGGTCAGTAACATTTGAGGAAGGTTGTATGGATGGTCTCACACGCTGGTCTTTTGCAAAATCCTTGATTACTTGTTGTGCAATCCTTTTGAAATCATCTTGAAACAAATGGCTGTGCAAATAATCAAGTTCTGCTTGTTTCTGAGACTTCTTTATGGGATCACGACCATAGCAAGCAACTTTCTCTTCTCTGGCATATCTAGGATGTTCTCTGCTCCTCCTAATTGGTTCCTCTTGCCTCCCTGGTCGTGCCTTTTCCTGCACAAAATCAGAGTGATTAAAAACCGATTTTTTTTTTCTTATGAAATTCTGTCTTTTTTTCAGCAAACCCTTTGTGGAAGAATTGAATTGATCATGATGTGTGCTCCTCCTGTTAAGCTTTTCCAGTGACCTCCTAGATGGTATCCTTTCCTGCTCATAACCAGACTCATCAATATCTAATCAAACCAGGATGAATCACTATCTAAGAAGCTTGATTCGGAACCATTAATCAGTGAAGAGTCTTTCATGAAGTTGGATAAATCTCATAGGAGTTATATATGTTGAAGAAGTTATTCCAATTCTTAATCAGGATATCCATGTTTAGATTGTTTGGACTTATGGCAAGTTCTTCAAGCTTCTAATCAAACAAGGATGAATCACTATGTAAGAAGCTTTATTTGGAACCATTAATCAGTGGAGAGTCTTTCTTAAAGTTGGATAAATCTCATAGGAGTTATGTTGAAGAAGTTATTCCACTTTCTAATCAGGATATCCATGTTTAGCCTGTTTGGACATATGGCAAATTCTTCAAGCTTCTAATCAAACCATGATGAATCACTATGTAAGAAGCTTTATTTGGAACCGTTAATCAGTGGAGAGACTTTTATGAAGTTGGATAAATCTCATAGGAGTTATGTTTAAGAAGTTATTCCATTTTCTAATCAAGATATCCATGTTTAGCATGTTTGGACATATGGCAAGTTCTTCAAGCTTCTATTCAAACCAGGATGAATCACTATGTAAGAAGCTTGATTTGAAACCTTTAATTAGTGGAGAGTGTCCATGAATTTTAATAAATCCCATCAGAGGTATGTTAAAGAAGTTATTCCACTTTATAATCAGGATATCCATGTTTAGCATGTTTGGACATATGGCAAGTTCTTCAAGCTTCCAATCAAACCAGGATGAATCACTATGTAAGAAGCTTTATTTGGAACCTTTAATCAGGGGAGAGTGTTTCATAAAATTGGATAAATCTCATAGAAGTTATGTTGAAGAAGTTATTCCACTTTCTAATCAGGATATCCATGTTTAGCCTGTTTGGACAAATGGCAAGTTCTTCAAGCTTCTAATCAAACCAGGATGAATCACTATGTAAGACGCTTGATTTGGAACCATTAATCAGTGGAAAGTCTTTCATGAAGTTGGATAAATCTCATAGGAGTTATGTTGAAGAAGTTATTCCACTTTCTAATCAAGATATCCATGTTTAGACTGTTTGGACATATGGCAAGTTCCTCAATCTTCTAATCAAACCTGGATGAATCATTATGTAAGAAGCTTGATTTGGAACCATTATTCAGTGGAGAGTGTCCATGAAGTTGAATAAATCCCATAGGAGGTATGTTAAAGAAGTTATTCCACTTTCTAATCAGAATAGCCATGTTTAGCCTGTTTGGACATATGGGAAGTTCTTCAAGCTTCTAATCAAACCAAGATGAATCACTATGTAAGAAGCTTGATTCGGAACCATTAATCAGTAGAGAGTCTTTCATGAAGTTGGATAAATCTCATAGGAGTTATATATGTTGAAGAAGTTATTCCACTTCCTAATCAGGATATCCATGTTTAGATTGTTTGGACATATGGCAAGTTCTTCAAGCTTCTAATCAAACAAGGATGAATCACTATGTAAGAAGCTTTATTTGGAACCATTAATCAGTGGAGAGTCTTTTCATAAAGCTGGATAAATCTCATAGGAGTTATGTTGAAGAAGTTATTCCACTTTCTAATCAGGATATCCATTTTAAGCCTGTTTGGACATATGGCAAATTCTTCAAGCTTCTAATCAAATCAGGATGAACCACTATGTAAGAAGCTTTTTTGGAACCATTAATCAGTGGAGAGTCTTTCATGAAGTTGAATAAATCTCATAGGAGTTATGTTGAAGAAGTTATTCCATTTTCTAATCAAGATATCCATGTTTAGACTATTTGGACATATGGCAAGTTCTTTAAGCTTCTAGTCAAACCAGGATGAATCACTATGTAAGAAGCTTGATTTGGAACCTTTAATTAGTGGAGAGTGTCCATGAAGTTGAATAAATCCCATAAGAGGTATGTTAAAGAAGTTATTCCACTTTATAATCAGGATATCCATGTTTAGCCTGTTTGGACATATGTGAAGTTCTTCAAGCTTCCAATCAAACCAGGATGAATCACTATGTAAGAAGCTTGATTTGGAACCATTAATCAGTGGAGAGTGTTTCATGAAGTTAGATAAATCTCATAGGAGTTATGTTGAAGAAGTTATTCCACTTTCTAATCAGGATATCCATGTTGAGACTGTTTGGACATATGGCAAGTTCTTCAAGCTTCTAATCAAACCAGGATGAATCACTATGTAAGAAGCTTGATTTGGAACCTTTAATCAGTGGAGAGTGTTTCATTAAGTTGGATAAATCTGATAGGAGTTATGTTGAAGAAGTTATTCCACTTTCTAGTCAGGATATCCATGTTTAGCCTGTTTGGACATATGGCAAGTTCTTCATGAGAGTTTAGTTAGAATCAGATGGTAAGTATGAAGAACATGAAGAACTAAGAGAGAGAGAGTAGAATTTCGTGAGAGAAGACTAGAGAGAGAGAAAACATGTTTCCTTAATTGATTCTGAAGTTGGCAGCATACATAAATAGGACTAGAAAATATCCTAGGAAAATATTAAATAAGTAAACCCTAGAATACTAATAAACAAAGGCAGAAGAGTCCAACTGCTGTAGATCTAAGGCAGGCTGAAAAGGACATGTCCCCAACAGATAGGAGGACCACTAGGGAGGACCACTTGCAGCTGCAGCTTGCTCCCAACAGCTCTTTCTCTTCCTTGGCGACCAGAGCTTTATTTCTTGACTAAACCAAGTTGTTTTCTGATTTCAAATGCCCCCCTTTCCTTGTCTTGCACTCCAAGCTAGGTAAAGGTGTACGGACAGACTTGAGCTTCAAGGTAAGTTAATTCTTTGAATAATCTGAAACTACTTGCTTCTGATTGCTTCAGCTCAACACTCCCCCTCAAGCTTGACCAAAGGGACTGGTCAAGCTTGGAAACCATGAAGCACTCCCTCATTAAAACCTTAGCTTGGAAAAACCACTTGGGATAAAAACCAAGCCAAGGAAAAAGAGTAGAACACCTCATGGCTAAGGAGATCAGTGTGATGAAAGATCCACGAGTCCTAACTTGGATAGTATGACCTCGCATACCTTGGTACTTGCAGCCTTGGTGAAGATGTCAGCTAACTGGTCTTTACTTCTTGTGTAGCAAGGGAGAATAACTTGTTGTTCCACAGCTTGTCTCACTTTGTGGCAGTCTACTTCAATGTGTTTAGTCCTTTCATGAAACACATTGTTGGATGCTATATGAATTGCTGCCTGGTTGTCACAGTGCATAGTGATTGGTGATGTAGTCTCAATTCCCAAGTCTTTAAGCAGCCCCTTGATCCAAATCAATTCACTTGTGAGCTTCCTCATAGCTCTATACTCTGCTTCAGCACTTGAACATGAAACTACCTTCTGCTTCTTGCTCTTCCAAGTCACTAGATTGCCTCCAATGAAAGTGCAATACCCAGTAGTTGATCTCCTATCAACTCTGTCTCCTGTCCAATCAGCATCACAATACCCAACTATTTCAGTGCTCCTATTGCATCCCATCCAAACTCCTTGGCCTGGTGCCTCTCTTAGGTACCTTAAGATCCTTTCAACCATGTTCCAATGGTGAATCTTTGGTGCTTGCATCTGTTGGCTGACTTGATTCACAGCAAAACAAATGTCTGGCCTTGTGATGGTTAGATAGATAAGCTTTCCAACCATCCTCCTATACTGCTTCACATCTCCAAAGGGCTTGTCTTCATACTCCCCCTCTCGCAGCACTTTGTAACCATCTTCTAGTGGAGTCTTTGCTATCCTTCCTCCAAGATCACCTGCCTCACTCAATAGATCAAGTGTGTACTTTCTTTGGGATAAAAACAGCCCCTCTTTAGATCGGCACATCTCAATCCCTACAAAGTACTTTAGCTCACCCAAGTCTTTTATATCAAAAGATGATTTAAGAAAAGCTTTTGTTAGGATAATACCTTCTTTATCACTCCCTGTGATTATAATGTCATCCACATATATCAGTATGACCACAATGCCTT
The DNA here is from genome assembly GCA_012274485.2 of Sinapis alba. Classification (NCBI taxonomy): domain Eukaryota; kingdom Viridiplantae; phylum Streptophyta; class Magnoliopsida; order Brassicales; family Brassicaceae; genus Sinapis; species Sinapis alba. The sequence continues at coordinate 45,551 of MU107398.1, forward strand.
GTTGAGTGGTGAGGGTAAAGAGAGTGTGATCAGCTTCAGACTTGTTGAATCCTCTTCCATTGAGGGTTGTACTCAGCTTATGGTACCAGGCTCTTGGTGATTGCTTTAACCCATAGATGGCTTTCTTTAATCTCAGCACATTCCCTGGTTGCACAAGGTTTTCCATACCAGGAGGTGGTCTCATGTAGACTTCATCTTCTAATTCACCTTGAAGGAATGCATTCTTGACATCTATTTGCCATAGATCCCATTCCAAGTTCACTGCCAATGAGAGAACAATTCTGATGGTATGAAGCTTGGCCACTGGAGCAAATGTGTCAAGATAATCTTCCCCATAGACTTGAGTATATCCTCTTGCAACTAGCCTTGTCTTCTTCCTCTCTGGCTTTCCATTTGCTAGGTATTTGATGGTGAATATCAATCGACTTGTCACTGCTTTCTTTCCTTTGGGGACCTCAGTCTCATACCAAGTGTTGTTCTTGATCATGGCATTGATTTCATCTCCAACTGAGTCTCTCCATTCATCAAGTTGCATTGCCTCTTCATAAGACCTTGGGATGTACTCTTGATCTATGCTGGTGATGAATGCTTGATGCTCCATTGGGTAATGTGCAAGAGAGCAGACTGCTTGAATGGGATGAGCTACTGCTTGACTGTTGAAGTAAACTCTTGTGTTGATCCAGTTGGATGGGTGCTTTCTTAGCCTTGTGCTTCTCCTAAGCGGTTGAGCAGCTTCAACAGTTTCCTCATGCTCATCTGAATTTGCTTCAGTATGCTGATCTACTGCCTCTTGTTGTTGCCTCTCATCCTGATCATGAACCTGACCATCATATGGTTCTTCTTGTCTCCCCCCTTCAGGATCAGGATGAGAATCATATCCAGATTGATCAGCTTCTTCAATCACAGTTGTTGGACCTTGTTCCTCTTGACCATGTCCATTATCTTGATTGTTTGCTGATCTTTCATCACGGATTGGTTGTGGCATACTGATGCCAAGGTTCTCCATAATGCGCCTCAGGTTGTCTGCCCTATCTGAAGGTGTTTGAGAGAGGTCTTTGAGCTTGTCCCGATTCTTCTCCTCATAATAACCTCTTGATTCCACAAACTTAACATCCCTTGAGACTAACATTCTGCTGGTTTCTGGAGCATAGCACTTGTACCCCTTTTGGGTAGGAGAGTATCCAAGGAACACTGCCTTTGTACTTCTTGCTTCCAGTTTGTTTCTCTGCTCACCTAGCGGTAAGACATAACACAAACGGCCAAATACACGCAAGTGAGTAAGGGAGGGTTTTCTTTTGTTCAATACCTCATAAGGTGTGAGGTCGTCCAGAACCCTTGTTGGAGTCCTGTTGATTAGGTAGCATGCTGTCATGACAGCATCGCTCCAGAAACGCTTTGGTACATTGGTGTAGAACATCATACACCTTGCCACCTCCATGAGATGTCTGTTCTTCCTCTCAGCTACACCATTTTGTTGTGGTGTATATGGGCAGCTAGTTTGATGAATAATCCCATGTTTGGATAGGTGGTTTTTGAATGCATGACTTGTATACTCCCCTCCATTATCTGACCTGAATACTTTGATCTTAACATTAAAGTGATTAGTTATGTAGTTCTGGAAATTGATAAAAGCATCTAGCACTCTATCTTTAGTTTGAATCATAGTTAGCCAAGTATACTTAGATTTTTGATCTATAAATGTGACAAAGTATCTATGATTCTCTTTAGAAATGCATGGTGCAGTCCAGACATCAGAATGTATAAGATCAAAACAATTTTCATAGATAGTAGATGACTTAGGAAACACTGTCTTGCAATGTTTGCCAAGAATACATGCTTCACAGCCATCACTTTTAAACGAAATTTCAGGAAGCAATAGGTTCAGTGCACGAGAATGGGGATGGCCTAGCCTAGCATGCCATAATACATCATTATCTAAAACAGGATTTGAACTAAAAGCTGAAGATAAGTTAGAAACAATCTTGATGTCTTCAAGCAGGTACAAGTCCTCCTTTGTAACACCTTTGCCAATCAACCTAAGAGTTTCAATATCCTGAAACACAACCTCATTAGGACAAAAAATCACATTGCAATTTAGATCAGTGGTTGCTCTCTTGACAGATAATAGATTTGAAGCAAAGGTTGGCATGTAAAAGGCTTTAGTTTCTTTATCAAACAACCTAAGAGTTCCTACACCTTTAATTGGGATTTTATCCCCATTTGCAATCATAACATTACCTAGGACAGGCTCTATGTTACTAATCAACTTAGCATCACTAATCATGTGGTGAGAAGCTCCTGAGTCTATAACTAAAGGCTTAACACTACTAGATGCATTTAGAGAAGTAACAAGAGCACTAGGTGTGTTATATGATGCACTAAGAGAGATACCAAGTGTGTTACCAGAGTGCTCTTTGAGAGCTTTTATGAAGGCCTCCAGGTCTGACTTCTTGATTGACTCATCTTGTGTAGTCCTCACAGTTGAGCTACCACTGAATATCAAGGCTTTTCCTTCACCAGCAGCCATGGAGCGCATAGGAATGGATGGTTCTCCTACTTCACCAGAGAAATGGGCTCTTGCATCAGCATAAGGAGTCCTGAACTTCTGAGGTTTAAGATGTGGATGCAGTATCCAGCACTTATCCTTGCCATGACCCTTCTTCTTGCAATGATCACACACCCAAACCTTCTTATCTTCTGGTTTGTAGAACCCCTTGTTAGCCACGCCCTCAGCTCTGTTTTCTGCTCCTTCAGCTTGGTTTGCCATAATGAGTTCTCCTTTTCCTCCAAAGAGACCCACTGAACCTTGCTCCTTTTGAATCTGAGCACACACATCATCTAGTGATGGTAGCTTCTCACTCCTTAGGATATGCTTGATTAGATCATTATACCCTGGATTTAAAGTGAACAGCAAGGCAAAGACCTTATCTTGTTCTCTCCTCTCATTGAGTACATCTGGATCCACACTCCCTGGCCTCAACATTTCCAACTCTGCCCACAATGATCTGAACTTCCCAAAGTGTTTAGAAAAGTCAGAATCTTCTTGGCTAAGGGTGTTGATAGCTCTCTTAACTTCAAACACCCTGTTTAGGCTTGAATGTTGCCATACACCTTCTTGAGTGTATCCCACAGCTCCTTGGAAGTTTCACAGTAGGAGTAAGCTTCCAAGATTGAGGCTTCAAGACTGTTTTGAATGATAGACAGCACCAGGAGGTCCTCCTGACCTCTTTTCTTGTCTCCAACATCAGCAACTACAACTTCTTTGCCATCCTCTCCTAGGATGGTCTTCTTTGGGTTCTTGCCTTCTTCAACAACTTCCCAGAGTCCTCTGCCTCCAAGAGCAGTCTTAGCAAGTCTTGCCCACAGTAGGTAGTTAGCACCCTTAAGAGTAACAAGAATCATCACCATTTTTGAGTTTTCTGCCATATCCATCAAGAACAACTCAAGAACAGCAAGAACAGCTCAAGAACAGAGTAAAAACAGAGGATTTCGAAAATTTTGAAATGAATCAGAGTGTTTGAATTAAGATTTGCGGAAGTAGATAGAGAATAGGTTGAGAGAATGAAGAATAAAACTGGTCTCAGGAGCTTGCAAGCTCTGATACCATGAGAGTTTAGTTAGAATCAGATGGTAAGTATGAAGAACATGAAGAACTAAGAGAGAGAGAGTAAAATTTCGTGAGAGAAGACTAGAGAGAGAGAAAACATGTTTCCTTAATTGATTCTGAAGTTGGCAGCATACATAAATAGGACTAGAAAATATCCTAGGAAAATATTAAATAAGTAAACCCTAAAATACTAATAAACAAAGGCAGAAGAGTCCAACTGCTGTAGATCTGAGGCAGGCTGAAAAGGACATGTCCCCAACAGATAGGAGGACCACTAGGGAGGACCACTTGCAGCTGCAGCTTGCTCCCAACAGCTCTTTCTCTTCCTTGGCAACCAGAGCTTTATTTCTTGACTAAACCAAGTTGTTTTCTGATTTCAAATGCCCCCCTTTCCTTGTCTTGCACTCCAAGCTAGGTAAAGGTGTACGGACAGACTTAAGCTTCAAGGTAAGTCAATTCTTTGCATAATCTGAAACTACTTGCTTCTTATTGCTTCAGCTCAACACTTCAAGCTTCTAATCAAACCAGGATAAATCACTATGTAAGAAGCTTGATTTGTAACCATTAAACAGTGGAGAGTGTCCATGAAGTTGAATAAATCTCATAGGAGTTATGTTAAAGAAGTTATTCCACTTTCTAATCATGATATCCATGTTTAACCTGTTTGGACATATGGCAAGTTCTTCAAGCTTCTAATCGAACCAGGATGAATCACTATGTAAGAAGCTTGATTTGGATCCATTAATCAGTGGAGAGTCTTTCATGAAGTTGGATAAATCTCATAGGAGTTATGTTGAAGAAGTTATTCCACTTTATTATCAGGATATCCATGTTTAGCCTGTTTGGACATATGGCAAGTTCTTCAAGCTTCTAATCAAACCAGGATGAATCACTATGTAAGAAGCTTGATTTTAAACCATTAATCAGTGGAGAGTGTCCATTAAGTTGAATAAATCCCATAAGAGTATGTTAAAGGTTTTATTCCTCTTTCTAATCAGGGTATCCATGTTTAGCCTGATTGGACATATGGCAAGTTCTTCAAGCTTCTAATCAAACCAGGACGAATCACTATGTAAGAAGCTTGATTTGGAACCATTAATCAGTGGAAAGTGTCCATGAAGTTGAAAAAATCTCATAAGAGGTATGCTGAAGAAGTTATTCCACTTCCTAATCAGGATATCCATGTTTAGCCTGTTTGGACATATGGCAACTTCTTCAAGCTTCTAATCAATTCAGGATGAATCACTATGTAAGAAGATTGATTTGGAACCATTAATCAGTGGAGAGTCTTTCATGAAGTTGGATAAATCTCATAGGAGTTATGTTGAAGAAGTTATTCCACTTTCTAATAAGGATATCCATGTTGAGACTGTTTGGACATATGGCAAGTTCTTCAAGCTTCTAATCAAACCAGGATGAATCACTATGTAAGAAGCTTGATTTGGAACCTTTAATCAGTGGAGAGTGTTTCATGAAGTTGGATAAATCTCATAGGAGTTATGTTGAAGAAGTTATTCCACTTTCTAATCAGGATATCCATGTTTAGCCTGTTTGGACATATGGCAAGTTCTTCAAGCTTCTAATCAAACCAGGATGAGTCACTATGTAAGAAGCTTGATTTGGAACCATTAACCAGTGGAGAGTGTCCATGAAGTTGAATAAATCCCATAGGAGTTATGTTAAAGAAGTTATTCCACTTTCTAATCATGATATCCATGTTTAACCTGTTTGGACATATGGCAAGTTCTTCAAGCTTCTAATCGAACCAGGATGAATCACTATGTAAGAAGCTTGATTTAGAACCAATAATCAGTGGAGAGTCTTTCATAAAGTTGGATAAATCTCATAGGAGTTATGTTGAAGAAGTTATTCCACTTTATTATCAGGATATCCTTTTTAGACTGTTTGGACATATGGGAAGTTCTTCAAGCTTCTAATCAAACAAGGCTGAATCACTATGTAAGAATTTTGATTTTGAACCCTTAATCAGTGGAGAGTGTCCATGAAGTTGAATAAATCCCATAAGAGTATGTTAAAGGTTTTATTCCTCTTTCTAATCAGGATATCCATGTTTGGCCTGTTTGGACATATGGCAAGTTCTTCAAGCTTCTAATCAAACCAGGACGAATAACTATTTAAGAAGCTTGATTTGGAACCTTTAATTTGTGGAGAGTGTCCATGAAGTTGAATAAATCCCATAAGAGGTATGTTAAATAAGTTATTCCACTTTATAATCAGGATATCCATGTTTAGCCTGTTTGGACATATGGCAAGTTCTTCAAGCTTCCAATCAAATCAGGATGAATCACTATGTAAGAAGCTCGATTTGGAACCATTAATCAGTGGAGAGTGTTTCATGAAGTTGGATAAATCTCATAGGAGTTATTTTGAAGAAGTTATTCCACTATCTAATCAGGATATCCATGTTTAGCCTGTTTGGACATATGGCAAGTTCTTCAAGCTTCTAATCAAACCAGGATGAATCACTATGTAAGACGCTTGATTTGGAACCATTAATAAGTGGAGAGTCTTTCATGAAGTTGGATAAATCTCATAGAAGTTATGTTGAAGAAGTTATTCCACTTTTTAATCAGGATATCCTTGTTTAGACTGTTTGGACATATGGCAAGTTCTTCAAGCTTCTAATCAAACCAGGATGAATCACTATGTAAGAAGCTTGATTTGGAACCATTAACCAGTGAAGAGTGTCCATAAAGTTGAATAAATCCCATAAGAGGTATGTTAAAGTGTGAGTTTTAGAGTGTATCTAGATGAAGAACATGAAGAACATTTGTAGAGTGAGAGGGAGAGAATTCGAAACCGAGAGAGAGAGAGAAGGAGAAGAAAATGTTTCTCTTATTTCTTAATCAATTCAGAACTTGGTACATGTCTTTAAATAGACTGACAATATAATAAACAATGCATACAAGTTGACTAGAGAAAAGAATAAACAAAGGAGGCCTGGCTTGTGGCAGGACTGATCCGTGGCAGGTCTGACCCATGGCAGAGGCGTGCCCAGCAAGGTTGGAAAGGGACAACAGCCAACAGTCTTCTTCCTTAACTCCACCCGTGACTTTCTTCATTCTCGGCTCCTTCCTCTTTGTCGACCATCTCCTTTCATTCTGATTTAAGTGAGCTTCCCTCCTTCTCAAGGTAAGCCTTTGCTTGTCTTGCAAGGTACGTTAGGTCACTCCTTGACCTAACTGTACGGACAAGCTACTATATCATTACTTGATCATCTGAGTGCTTCTCTTGCTTTGATCTCTTCTTCTTTGTCACACTTGTTTCTTATTGATGTAACTCAACTCCTTATCTTCTTATTGCTTCATCTTCACACTCCCCCTCAAGCTTGATCATGGGAACCGATCAAGCTTGGACACCATGAAGCATTCCCTCATTAAAACCTTAGTTTGGAAAAACCACTTGGGATAAAAACCAAACCAAGGAAAAAGAGTAGAACACCTCATGGCTAAAAGGATCAGTGTGATGGGAGATCCACGAGTCCCAACTTGGAATGTATGAACTCGCAAACCTTAGTACTGGCAGACTTGGTGAACACATCAGCCAACTGGTCCTCACTTCTTGTGTAGCATGGTAGTATGATCCTTTGTTCCACAGCCTGTCTGACCTTATGGCAATCCACCTCAATGTGTTTGGTCCTCTCATGGAACACATTGTTGGATGCTATGTGTATGGCAGCTTGATTATCACAATGCATTGTGATTGGAGATGATGCCTCTATACCCAAGTCTTTGAGCAGGTTCCTGATCCAGATAAGCTCACTAGTAAGCTTCCTCATTGCTCTATATTCTGCTTCAGCACTTGAGCATGATACCACCTTCTGCTTCTTGCTCTTCCAGGTTACCAAATTGCCTCCAATGAAAGTGCAATAGCCTGTGGTTGACCTCCTATCCACTCTGTCTCCAGCCCAATCAGCATCACAATACCCAACTATTTCTGTGCTCTTGTTGCAACCCATCCACACTCCTTGTCCTGGTGCCTCTCTTAGGTACCTTAGAATCCTCTCCACCATGTTCCAATGGTGTATCTTGGGTGATTGCATATGCTGGCTGACTTGGTTGACTGCAAAGCACACATCAGGTCTTGTAATGGTGAGGTAGATTAGCTTTCCTACCATTCTCCTATAGTGTTTGACATCAGCATAAGGTTTGTCTTCAATCTCCCCCTCACGCAACACTTTGTATCCATCTTCTAGTGGCGTTTTGGCTGCTCTTCCTCCTAGTTCACCTGCCTCATTCAAAAGATCAAGTGTGTACTTCCTTTGGGATAGAAACAGCCCCTCTTTAGATCGGCATATTTCAATTCCTAGGAAGTACTTCAACTCTCCCAAATCTTTGATATCAAAAGATGATCTAAGAAAAGCTTTAGTTAGGAGTATACCTTCCTTGTCACTCCCTGTGATGATGATATCATCCACATACACCACAATCACAACTATCCCTTGTTGGCTAGTAAGGGTGAAGAGAGTGTGATCAGCTTCAGACTTGATGAACCCCCTTCCATTTAGTGTGGTGCTTAGCTTGTGATACCAGGCCCTTGGTGATTGCTTCAGTCCATAGATGGCTTTCTTGAGTCTAAGAACATTTCCAGGCTTCACCAATTGCTCTAGGCCAGGAGGTGGTCTCATATAAACTTCATCTTCAAGTTCACCTTGTAAGATTGCATTCTTCACATCCATTTGCCATAGATCCCACTCTAGGTTGACTGCCAAGGATAGGATGATCCTTAGTGTGTGGAGCTTGGCTACTGGGGAAAAGGTATCAAGGTAGCCTTCTCCATAAGTCTGAGTGAACCCTCTTGCTACAAGTCTAGTTTTGCGCCTTTCTATTGTCCCATCAGCCTTGTACTTGATAGTGAAGATCCAACGACTTGTTACAGCCTTTTTGCCTTTGGGAAGCTCTGCCTCGTACCATGTATCATTAACCACCATAGCATTTGTCTCACTTGCCACTGATTCTTTCCACTCCTCATGCTCCATGGCTTCTTCATAGGACCTTGGGATGTACTCCTGGTCCAACTCTCCAATAAATACCACATGCTCTTGAGGATATTGTGCAAGTGAACATACTGTGTGTATGGGATGAGCTACTGCTTGGGAGTTGAAGTATACTCTTGTATTTTTCCAGTGAGAGAGAGGATACCGGATTCTATTACTCCTTCTCAATGTTGGTTGACTCATTTCCTCTTCATTATCAGGGGCCCTTGTATCATCTGCTACTGATTCTTCCTGTGGGGAATGTTGTTCCTCATTTTCTTGGACTTGATGTTCAGCTTGATCATGAGTTGCTGAATCCTGAGTTGTTGTATCCTCTTGATGTTGCTCAGTCTGATTTCCCCCCTCAGGATCAAGGTGAGACATCTCAATACCATCAGTACCTGCTTCAGTAGATGGTATGGTTTCCTCTTGTCCAGTCGCCACTCTCTCTTTGGGTAAACTGATTCCAATGTTCTCCATTACTCTCCTTAGGTTGTCTGCTCTATCCGAGGCTGATTGGGAGAGATTCTTCAGCTCATCCCAACTCTTTTCATCATAATAGCCTCTGGATTCTACAAACTTCACATCCCTGGAGATTAGAACTCTCTTAGTCTCTGGTGCATAACATTTGTACCCCTTTTGATGAGGTGAATATCCAATGAAGACAGCCTTGGTACTCTTAGCTGCCAGCTTATCCCTTTGTTCCCCTGGAATCAAAACNATTGATGTAACTCAACTCCTTATCTTCTTATTGCTTCATCTTCACACTCCCCCTCAAGCTTGATCATGGGAACCGATCAAGCTTGGACACCATGAAGCATTCCCTCATTAAAACCTTAGTTTGGAAAAACCACTTGGGATAAAAACCAAACCAAGGAAAAAGAGTAGAACACCTCATGGCTAAAAGGATCAGTGTGATGAGAGATCCACGAGTCCCAACTTGAAATGTATGAACTCGCAAACCTTAGTACTGGCAGACTTGGTGAACACATCAGCCAACTGGTCCTCACTTCTTGTATAGCATGGTAGTATGATCCTTTGTTCCACAGCCTGTCTGACCTTATGGCAAACCACCTCAATGTGTTTGGTCCTCTCATGGAACACATTGTTAGATGCTATGTGTATGGCAGCTTGATTATCACAATGCATTGTGATTGGAGATGATGCCTCTATACCCAAGTCTTTGAGCAGGTTCCTGATCCAGATGAGCTCACTAGTAAGCTCCCTCATTGCTCTATATTCTGCTTCAGCACTTGAGCATGATACCACCTTCTGCTTCTTGCTCTTCCAGGTTACCAAATTGCCTCCAATGAAAGTGGAATAGCATGTGGTTGACCTCATATCCACTCTGTCTCCAGCCCAATCAGCATCACAATACCCAACTATTTATGTGCTCTTGTTGCAACCCATCCACACTCCTTGTCCTGGTGCCTCTCTTAGATACCTTAGAATCCTCTCCACCATGTTCCAATGGTGTATCTTGGGTGATTGCATATGCTGGCTGACTTGGTTGACTGCAAAGCACACACCAGGTCTTGTAATGGTGAGGTAGATTAGCTTTCCTACCATTCTCCTATAGTGTTTGACATCAGCATAAGGTTTGTCTCAATCTCCCCCTCACGCAACACTTTGTATCCATCTTCTTGTGGCGTTTTGGCTGCTCTTCCTCCTAGTTCACCTGCCTCATTCAAAAGATCAAGTGTGTACTTCCTTTGGGATAGAAACAGCCCCTCTTTAGATCGGCATATTTCAATTCCTAGGAAGTACTTCAACTCTCCCAAATCTTTGATATCAAAAGATGATCTAAGAAAAGCTTTAGTTAGGAGTATACCTTCCTTGTCACT
>MU107399.1:23730-34568 GCA_012274485.2 Sinapis alba
CTTCTTATTATTGCACTTCTACTGATCTTCCTTCATCTGTTTCTTCTTTGTTGCAGATCGTCTCTCGAAGTGGTCTCAAGGCGGTACTGAGTCCTTCCTTGAAGAAGTCGAGGCTATCAGAACTTTGAGTCATCAGCACTGGCCGGATATCAGTGAAGCTCGTATCCAAGCTGCTTTGAAAAGAATCAGTAAAGGTAATACTTGAACTGTTGTTGCCGACATGCAAGAACTGTTGTTGATTCTGATAGTTTAATTTCTGAACAGCCGACGATCAAACCGAGATCCAGTCACAGAACCGAGGTCGCAGGATGGGAAAAATTAATCTTTCGACTCTTCCGTCTTATGCTGATTCGATTGGAATGCCGGAGCATGGAAGAGGAGGGTCTTCCGATGTGAGCAGACCCGCCAAACGGAAGCGGGACTCGGGCATGCGAGATGCTTCCCAACGTGCAAGATCAAACCGGTCTTCACCCGTGGGGCCTGAAGACCATCTCGTTCTTGGGGAGACGGAGAGAGAGACTTCCCTTGTTGGGGAACAGCCGATTGTTCCCGTCGGCGAAACAGAGGCCCCGATGCCCATCGTAACACCGACCGAAGAGAATCGGATGGAATCGGCCCCTTCTGCTGAAGGTCCGCATAGAGATCAAAGCCAAAATCCCCCTCCAGCAATCCTAGGGGGAGAAGAAGTTGAGTATCCTCATGCTATCAACTTCAACTACCGGTCAATAGATGTTCCTTTCATCGAAGACCACGAAGCCCCGGCTCGCATGTTTCGTCAAATCAAACTCAAGAAGCGCGGGATGCCCGAACTGGACCAGCTTCACCAAGAGAGCCACTATCGGGAGATAGCTAGAGCTGGTGCCATCGTAAGTTTTTTTTTTACCTTCGGTTATGCATACGACCAACCTTTTAACCTCATTGAGCTTTTGCTTTGTCAGTTTTTTGGGAACGCTAATCTAATGGTGCAGGATTACGAGACAAAGCTTAAAGCTCAGGAGACATCGCTGGAGGCGAAGACTAAGGCTGTGAAGAAGAAGGGAAGGGAAATCGCCGAGTTGGCGTATAAGGTCGAGGGGCTGACGACCGAGAAGAACGAGGCTTTAGAGAAAGCCGATCTCGAAAAAGCTCGCAACGAGCTCCTTTCCAAAGAGCTGGCGGCGCTGAAGACTGAGAAGGAGCTCCTCGATTCTCGATGCTCCGTCCTAGAGAAGGAAAAGTCGGACCTTCAAGTCAATTTTGAGGTGACGACCCGGAGGCTGAGGGAGTCGCGGGAGCACGAGGTCAGGAAAGAGAGGCTTCGAGTTGAGTCCATACTGAGGCAGAAGGTTATGCCGACGTACGAGAAGGTGGACCAATTCCTGGGGGAACAGAGTGAGATCCAGGCGAAGCTCGCCCTATACTCGCAGGCCAAGGGGACTCGAGAAGGCTTAGAGAAGATTCAGCTGCAAGGCTTATCGATGGAAGAGGTTCTTGAAAAGGCGAGGACCGATGAAGCCTATTTTCTGGAGGAGCTTCAGAGTATGGAGGTCGTGGATGCCGCCGAGATCGATCTTCTTCCCGTCGACCTTGATGAACACGGCTCGAACATGGCAGTCTTTTCTCCCGAAGATATCCAAGATCTTCGTTCTTAGCTTGCACTCTTTTGTTGTAAAAACTTTGGCCGAGTTTAGCCTCTTGAATTTATTGAGTTTTTTAATGAAATATCGTTTATGCAGATATTGCTTTCTTTTTGTCAACCGACTTTGCTTGTCGTTTAATTTTTATACTTGAGCGTATGTTAATACCGTTAAGCCGTTTATTTGTAGAACAACAAATAGGACTTTATTTCGTCAAATATGCCGACATTGTTTATTCGTACAAAATAGGAAAGAAACTTGTCCAACTTAATTTTAAGTTCGACTAAGTTTTTTCCTTTATATCCTACTGTGATGTCACGTTCATCATTCGGCGTAGTTCAACCAAAGCCATTCAACACGTTTGCCTACTGTGGTTTAGTACCGACTTTCAGCCTCATTTTCGAGTTGAAGTGGTTTCACCGTTTGAGTTTGAACACGTTAAGTGCATATACATAGATATATTATTATTTTTTTTTTTTGTGACTGAACTCGGTGACGAGCTGCCTACGTACCCAAAACGGGATCAAGTCACCCGTAGTTCCTCTTTACATCTGTTTTTTTTTTTTTTTTAGATTTGTGACTGAACTCGGTACGAGCTGCCTACGTACCCAAAACGGGATCAAGTCACCCGTAGTTCCTCTTTGTTACCTAAGTACCGAGGTAGCGCTTTAGGTTGATCGAGTTCCAAGATCGTGGGATTTGATCTCCAGAGGATGTTTCAAGCCGGTAAACTCCTGGTTTGACCACATGGGTAATCTTATACGGACCTTCCCAGTTTGCGCCGAGTTTGCCTGCCCTCCATTCCTTGGTATTCTCGAAGACTTTTCGAAGGACGAGATCGCCGAGTTGCAATGGTCGAGATCTCACCTTTTTATTGTAATAGGACTCAGCGAGATGTTGATAATTCTGAATTTGTAGTAAAGCCTGATCTCGTCTTTCTTCGAGTTGGTCCAGGGCGTTGATCATCATTTCGTGATTCAAGTTTTCGTTCTGGGGCATCTTCAACCTCCTGAGGCTAGTAACGTTGACCTCAGCAGGAGCCATTGCCTCGACTCCATAGGCGAGTGAGAACGGCGTCTTTGCTGTTGCGCTCCGAGGTGTGGTTCGGTGGGGCCACAATACTCCATCCAGCTCGTCAGCCCAGTGTCCCTTCTTTAGGTCTAATCTTTTCTTGATCCCGTCGATGATGGTTTTATTGGTTTCTTCAGCCTGACCGTTTCCTTGATCCCGTCGATGATGGTCCATGACGGCAGATGATATACTTCCAAACGAAACTTTGAACCTCGTTCTCAGTGATTTGGACGTAGGCCTTGGCTTCGACCCACTTCGTGAAGTAATCAGTCAAAACGAGTAAGAAGCCCCTTTGCCTAGAACTCGGTAGAGGGCCGACTATGTCCATTGCCCATCTCATGAACGGATATGGAGAGACGGAGGTTTTCAGCAACTCGGTTGGTGAGTGAATGTTGGGTGCGTGACGTTGGCACTTTTCGCATCGAGACGCGTATTCTTCGCAGTCTGCAACCATGGTGGGCCAATAATGCCCCAAAGTTTTAAGTTTAAGTGCGAGGGCTCTGCCGCCACTGTGGTTGCCGCCTTCTCCTTCATGGGTTTCAATCATAACGAGTTCTGCTTCTTCCTTCCCGGCGCAGGTAAGCAGAACCTTGTTTGCGGTCCACCGGTGTAACTTACCGTCGATAGAGACGTAGTTGGAGCTTTTCGCTTTAAGTCGGCGGGATTCCCACTTATCCTTAGGTAGTATCCCCTTATCCAGATAATCGAGAAAGGGGGTTCGCCAATCAGTTTCTTGAGTAGTCGACTCTGCGATCTCGGTGGTAGCGGAGGAAATGGCGTGGACGTCCTTACCAAGTGATATCAAAATACTCGGTTTTTNGTCGATAGAGACGTAGTTGGAGCTTTTCGCTTTAAGTCGGCGGGATTCCCACTTATCCTTAGGTAGTATCCCCTTATCCAGATAATCGAGAAAGGGGGTTCGCCAATCAGTTTCTTGAGTAGTCGACTCTGCGATCTCGGTGGTAGCGGAGGAAATGGCGTGGACGTCCTTACCAAGTGATATCAAAATACTCGGTTTTTCAACTGTATGAACGGGGATTGTGCGTTTGATCTGATCCCTCTGATTGCTTCCCAGTGCGGCTAACGCATCAGCAAAGCAGTTATCTTTTCGGGGAACCTTGACGAGTTCGAAATGATCAAACTCGGTTGTCAACTTCCTGACGACGCCGAGATATGCATCCATCCTCTTATTTTTGGCCTCATAATCACCGCTGTATTGACTGGTGACGAGCTGAGAATCGCAGAAGGCTTGTACTCGTTTGGCTCCTACTACTTTGGCTAAACGGAGACCTGCGATCAACGCTTCGTATTCAGCTTCATTGTTTGATGCTGCAAACCAGAGCCGAAATGATTGTTCGATGAGTTCTCCGGTGGGTGATTGGAGATGAATGCCTATTCCCAATCCTTTGTTGGACGATGCTCCATCGACATGCAGGATCCAATTTTTTACTGGAATATCGAGATCAGCCGCTTGGTCTGGGGAGATTTCGACGATGAAGTCGGCCAAAACTTGAGCCTTTATCGCAGGCCTGCTTTTATACGAGATATCGTATTCGCTGAGTTCGATGGCCCACTTGGAAAGTCTCCCTGATTGGTTAGCATTCTGGAGTATGGTTCGTAGTGGCAGGTCGGTGAGAACGACGACGGAATGGGATTGGAAATAAGGTCGGAGTTTTCGTGCCGATACTACTACGGCGAGAGCCATTTTTTCCAGGGTGGGATATCTCGTCTGTGCGTCGGTAAGACGTTTGCTGGTGTAGAAAATAGGGTGCTGTTCTCTGCGGTCTTCCTTTATTAGAACGCTGCTTACTACTGAAAGAGAGACTGCGATGTAGAGATACAGGGTGTCGCCTGCGTCTGGTTTTGTCAATACCGGAGGAGTCGTTAAGTACTGCTTCAACGCCGAGAAGGCTTGTTCGCATACTTCATCCCAAAGGAACTTTTTATTTCCTCGTAGCAACTCGTAGAAAGGGAGACACTTGTCGGTGGATCGGGAGATGAAACGATTAAGCGCTGCCACTCGCCCGGTTAGATGTTGAATTTCCCGCGATGTTTTGGGATTTGGTAAGTCCAAAACCGCGGAGATTTGTTTCGGATTTGCTTCGATTCCTCGTTTAGTGACGATATAACCAAGAAATTCTCCTGAAGTAACTCCAAAGGTGCATTTTGCCGGGTTCAGTTTCATCCCGTACTTGTTTAAGGTATCGAAACATTCAGATAGGTGTCGAACGTGGTCTTTGGCGACGAGCGATTTGACTAGCATGTCGTCAATGTAGACTTCCATGGTGATTCCTAGCTTGTCAGCGAACATTTTGTTAACGAGTCGTTGATAAGTAGCCCCTGCGTTCTTAAGCCCAAATGGCATGACTCGGTAACAGTATGTGCCGCGGTCCGTGATGAATGATGTCTTCTCGCGATCGTGAGGATGCATCATAATCTGATTGTAGCCTGAGAAGGCGTCCATGAACGATAGGAGCTCGTTTCCGGCCGTAGATTCCACCATTTGATCGATATGGGGTAAAGGGAAACTGTCCTTGGGACATGCCTTGTTTAGATCGGTGAAATCGATGCACTCCCTCCATTTCCCATTCTTCTTTTTGACGACGACCGGGTTCGCAAGCCAATCTGGATATTTGACCTCGGCAATGGATCCCACCCCTAAGAGTCTATCGACTTCGTCGTTGACGGCTTTAGCTCTTTCAGGACCGAGCTTTCGACGCTTTTGCTTGATGGGTTTGTAGGTTGGGTCGACATTGAGTCGATGCGACGTAACAGCCGGATCGATGCCAGGCATGTCGGCTGTCGTCCAGGCGAACGTTGATTTGTTTGACCGAAGGAAAGTGGTCAATTCGGTGGATAAGGTATCGCTTAGGTCGGAGCCAATTCCCACGGTTCTCTCGGGATAATCGGGATCGATACCGACTTGGTAAAGAAGTCGGCAAAGACGTTAAGGCAGATGGTTACCAATAAAGAAGTTGATGAACCGTTGAAACCGGTAAGTGCTCTCGATGATGGCTTAATATCGTTCAGGTCTATCAACATTTTCTCCAATGTCTGTCGGAATATTGATCGACTGAACTTCCAGTGTCGACGAGTATACGCGTGACTTCGCATGTACCGATTTGCAACTCGACTAGCAGTGGGTCGTTGTGTGGCTGATCTATGTCGACGAGATCTCCTTCCGAAAAGGTTATAGATGTCTCTTCTTCGTGCTTTTTCGGCCATCTCCGGGCAGTTGTGGCTTTGCGTTGGTATTCCTTTATTGACTTCACAGAATCGTTGCACAGGGGTGATCCACCACGAATTACGTTAATTCGGCGAAAGACATTGGGACGTTTGTCAGAGAGTGTCGTCCGTAGGTCAGGAGTTGCGAAGCCCGTCTTGGTTGAAAGTTTGCTTCGGAGATCATCTCCCAGAACCACTGGTTTCTTGGTTTGTGGATGAGGATCTCGCAGTTCTCGTGTGGAACAAACATATACCAAGTGATCTCGGAGGTCATAACCATCGTTACCCTCGGTTGATTCTGATTTTTGGTCCTGTGGAGGGGACTGTCGCGACTCGATCGTAGAACGCTTGCGATTGAGATGATCTCGTAGATCCTGGTCATCTCCGTTCTTAGGAGGCCCCGCTTTCTTTCTCTGAAGAAGGATATCCCGCAGGTCGGCCGTAGGGCGCCTGTGCTGAAGATGATCTCGTGGATCGGGGCAATCCTTGTTTTCCATAGCGCAGGGAGGTAAGTGGATTTCAGAGATGACGTTGATCCGCCGAGCTACCTGCGGTCTTTCGTCTTCCGTATCGGTATCATCGCGATTTCGGGGTGGAGCGGCCGCATCCTGATCGTCGGGGTGAACCGCTTGGTTGGATTCCTGTTTTTTGGCACCAGCTTGTCGGTTCTTTGTCCAGCTTCCCTTCTTTCGGTTCTGTTTCGACTTTGGTGGATCAGGCGTGACGGCACCGTTTTTGAATGCCGAGAATAGGGCTTCTGCGAGTTGCTTGCATTCTTTAGTGTCGTGGCCTTTGGCCTTATGGTAAGTGCAGAATTTGTTCTCGTCGTATGTTAAAGGCTTCCCATCGAGGGTTCTGTCCCATACGTTCCATGGTCGATCGGTTTTCGATGTGGAGGTAGATTCGTCGGATTCCTCGGTTGCTGAGAAGACTTTTCCTTTCTTTTCGTTAGGCTGATGCTGACGAGGTTCTTGGTAAGTCGTCGTTGCTTTTGGCATCAACTGAGCCTTCAACGCGTTCTGTTTTGCGGTATAGGCAGCATTATCCTCCTCCATCCGAATGAAACAATTCGCTCGGTGGAGTGCGTCTTCTAGAGAGATCGTGCTATTCGTATAGAGGTCAGATCGGAAATATGACCTAATCCATAACGCATTGCGTAAGGCTTCCACTGCCGTCTTGTCTGGGACATCGACTTTGGAGACGAGGTTCTTGAATCGTTCCATGAAGTCGTGGAGGGATTCCTTCTGTCCCTTGGAGATTTTCCATAAGTCGGTTGCTGATGCCCCTTGACGAATATACATAGAGTAATGTTTGAGGAACTCGGTAGATAGTTCCTTAAAGGTGCTGATCGAATCTGCAGTTAGACGGGAAAACCAGGTAAGGGCGGGTCCTGCCAAACTTTCGACAAAGAGTTCGCAGTAGCCGGCATCTCGCTCTTCCGCGGAAAAATAGGCGCGTCCCATAGCGATGTTAAAACTAGTCATATGATCGCTGGGGTCAGAATCTCCGCGGAAAGAAGGTACTCGGAGTTTGTCCTGATGTCGTACTCGGACGTCGGTTATCTTCTTGGTGAAAGGAGTTTTTTGAGTCGCTTCCAGGACTCGATCGATTTCAGGGGAGAAACTCGTGGCTTGATGGATTTTTGACGACATGTCTTTAATTGTTCCTTGAAGACGCAAAATTCTTCGTTAGTCGCTTGATCGACTGCCTGATTTCGCATCGTCGTCTGGAATAAACGTCTCCGGGCGGTATCCGGATCTTGATCGACTGCTTGTGTCGGTGGTAGACAAGCAGCGGCGATTGTATCGAGACGTTCTTGAGTTGCCTTATTAGCGGCATCTTGTTGATCGAGTCTTTGAACGACGGCGGCGAGAGAGGCCAAGACGGCGTTCAGGTCGACGGGCTGTTGACCTACTTGGTTTGTTGGTGATCTTGTCATCGTTCTGATCGATGTTCTTGTTCTTTGTTCTTCGATATTTCCCCACAGACGGTGCCAATTGTTGAATCCGAAATCGGTAACCCTAGGTTAGATATCGATTTCGATTGTGGATTTCTCGAAGAAAAGATTAAGAGAAACAAATAGAAGAGTTTTATTGATGAAAGATCGATTTGGCACAAGAACAAGGTTTGAACAAAGAATTAGTAACAAGAACCCTAATTCTAGCTTGTTCTTCAAGTTTTTCTGTGTGTATGTTCTCTTCCCAGTCTCCTTCTATTTATACGCCTTCCTTCTGCCGAAGTCGGTTTGAAAAGTCTTCATGGGCCGACTTTATCATCAGGATGGGCCGAGTTCACACTTAAATGGGCCTATGTGGGTAGATGCAATCTATTCCCAACACCTGGAAGGACCAAGGACTGTACACATTGGCCCATCAGCCCATAAAAAATCGACCCATACATACTGATAGGCTGATATGATTAGCTTTAACCGTACTGAATGGAAGGATTTAACTCAACGGACCATGGACTGTCTGGACTGGTCCCATCAGTACTTGAAAAATGACCCATACGTACTGATAGGCTGATACAATCAGCCATCCGTACTGCGTTGAAGGACCAAGGTCTGCCCAGACTGGTCTAAAAGGACATTAAAAATCGACCCATACGTACTGATAGGCTTATATGATCAGCCTTATATGTACTGAATGGAAGGATTTAAAAATGACTCATACGTAATGATAGGCTGGTACGATCAGCCATCTGTACTGCCTGGAAGGACAAAGGACTGTCCAGACTGGTCCATCAGGCCATGAAAAATGGAATCATACATACTAATAGGCTGATATGATCAGCCTTAACTGTACTGAATGGGAGGATTTAACTCAACGGACCATGGACTGTCCGGACTGGTGCCATCAGTACTTGAAAAATGACTCATACGTACTGATAGGCTGATACAATCAGCCATCCGTACTGCCTTGAAGGACCAAGGTCTGCTCAGACTGATCTAAAAGGACATTAAAAATTGACCCATACGTACTTATAGGCTTATATGATCAGCCTTATCTGTACTGAATGGAAGGATTTAAAAATGACTCATACGTAATGATAGGCTGGTACGATAAGCCATCTGTACTGCCTGGAAGGACAAAGGACTGTCCAGACTGGTCGATCAGGCCATGAAAAATCGAATCATACGTACTTATAGGATAATATGATCAGCCTTAACTTTACTGAATGGAAGGATTTAAGTCAACGGACCATGGACTGTCAAAACTGGTCCCATCAGTACATGAAAAATGACCCATACGTACAAATAGGCTGCTACGATCAACCATCTGTACTGCCTGGATGGACCAAGGACTATCTAGAATGGTCATCAAGCCATGAAAAATTGACTCATACATACTGATATGCTGATATGATCAGCCTTAACCACACTGAATGGAAGGATTTAACTCAACGGACCATGAACTGTCCGGACTAGTCCCAACAGTACATGAAAAATGACCCATACGTACTGATAGGATGATACGATCAGCCATATGTATTGCCTGGAAGGACCAAGGACTGTACAGATTGGCCCATCAGCCCATGAAAAATCGACCCATACATACTGATAGGCTGATATGATTAGCTTTAACCGTAATGAATGGAAGGATTTAACTCAACAGACCATGGACTGTCCTGACTGGTCCCATCAGTACTTGAAAAATGACCCATATGTACTGATAGTCTGATACGATCAGCCATTCGTACTGCCTTGAAGGACCAAGGTCTACCCAGACTGGTCCATCAAGCTATGAAAGATCGACTCATACGTACTGTTAAGCTGATATGATCAGCCTTAACCGCACTGAATTTAAGGATTTAACTCAACGGACCATGGACTGTCTGGAATGGTCCCATCAGTACTTGAAAAATGACCCATACGTACTGATATACTGATACAATCAGCCATCCGTACTGCATTGAAGGACCAAGGTCTGCCCAGACTGGTCTAAAAGGACATTAAAAATCGACCCATACGTACTGATAGGCTTATATGATCAGCCTTATCTGTACTGAATGGAAGGATTTAAAAATGACTCATACGTACTGATAGGCTGGGACGATCAGCCATCTGTACTGCCTGGAAGGACAAAGGACTGTCCAGACTGGTCCATCAGGCCATGAAAAATGGAATCATACATACTAATAGGCTGATATGATCAGCCTTAACTGTACTGAATGGGAGGATTTAACTCAACGGACCATGGACTGTCCGGACTGGTGCCATCAGAACTTGAAAAATGACCCATACATACTGATAGGCTGATGTGATCAGCCATCCGTACCTCCTGGATGGACAAGGACTGTCCAGACTGGTCCATCAGGCCATGAAAAATCGACCCATACGTATTGATAGTCTGATATGATCAGCCTTAACTTTACTGAATGGAAGGATAGAATTTAACGGACCATGAAAAATGACCCATATGTACTGATAGGCTGGTACGATCAGCCATCCGTATTGCCTGGAAGGACCAAGGACTGTCCAGACTGGTCCATCAGGCAATGAAAACTCGACTCATACGTACTGATAGGCTGATATGATCAGCCTTGACTGTACTTAAGGGAAGGATTTAACTCAACGGACCATGGACTTTCCTGACTGGTCCCATCAGTACTTGAAAAATGACCCATACGTACTGATAGGCTGATACGATCAGCTATTCGTACTGCCTTGAACGACCAAGGTCTGCCCAGACTGGTCCATCAAGCTATGAAAGATCGACTCATACGTACTGATAAGCTGATATGATCAGCCTTAACCGCAATGAATTGAAGGAATTAACTCAACGGACCATGGACTGTACAGACTGGCCCATCAGGCCATGAAAAATCGACCCATACGTACTGATAGGCTGATATGATTAGCCTTAGCCGTACTGAATGAAAGTATTTAACTCAACGGACCATGGACTGTCCAAACTGGTCCCATCA
>MU107400.1:10557-30307 GCA_012274485.2 Sinapis alba
AATCTCATAGGAGTTATGTTGAAGAAGTTATTTCACTTTCTATTCAGGATATCCATGTTTAGACTGTTTGGACATATGGCAAGTTCTTCATGCTTCTAATGAAACCAGGATGAATCACTATGTAAGAAGCTTGATTTGGAACCATTAATCAGTGGAGAGTATTTCATGAAGTTGGATAAATCTCATAGGAGTTATGTTGAAGAAGTTATTCCACTTTCTAATCAGGATATCCATGGTTGGACTGTTTGGACATATGGCAAGTTCTTCAAGCTTCTAATCAAACCAGGATGAATCACTATGTAAGAAGCTTGATTTGGAACCATTAATCAGTGGAGAGTCTTTCATGACGTTGGATAAATCTCATAGGAGTTATGTTGAAGAAGTTATTCCACTTTCTAATCAGGATATCCATGTTTAGACTGTTTGGACATATGGCAAGCTCTTGAAGCTTTTAATCAAACCAGGATGAATCACTATGTAAGAAGCTTGATTTGGAACCATTAATCAGTGGAGAGTCGTTCATGAAGTTGGATAAATCTCATAGGAGTTATGTTGAAGAAGTTATTCCACTTTCTATTCAGGATATCCATGTTTAGACTGTTTGGACATATGGCAAGTTCTTCATGCTTCTAATCAAACCAGGATGAATCACTATGTAAGAAGTTTGATTTGGAACCATTAATCAGTGGAGAGTCTTTCATGAAGTTGGATAAATCTCATAGGAGTTATGTTGAAGAAGTTATTCCACTTTCTAATAAGGATATCCATGTTTAGACTGTTAGGACGTATGGCAAGTTCGTCAAGCTTCTAATCAAACCAGGATGAATCACTATGTAAGAAGCTTGATTTGGAACTATTAATCAGTGGAGAGTGTCCATGAAGTTGAATAAATCCCATAAGAGGTATGTTAAAGAATTTATTCCACTTTCTAATCAGGATATCCATGTTTAGCCTGTTTGGACATATGGCAAGTTCTTCAAGCTTCTAATCAAACTAGGAAGAATCACTATGTTTGAATCTTGATTTGGAACCATTTATCAGCGGAGAGTCTATCATGAAGTTAGATAAATCTCATAGGAGTTATGTTGAAGAAGTTATTCCATTTTCTAATCACGATATCCATGTTTAGACTATTTGGACATATGGCAAGTTCTTCAAGCTTCTAATCAAACCAGGATGAATCTGTTGCGGCCTGGAAAGCTGGGCAAGAGATGGATGGGCGATGGTATGATCTTATCGAGGAAGATGAAGATCAAATGGGAAAAATGGTGGAGATGGCCGACTGGTTACCTGGTTCAATCCAATCTATCCTGAAAACAAAGGAAAACAATGAGATTATGAAATAAGAACAAGAACTATAAGATAAAGAGATGGAATGGTGGATGGATAGTTGTTTGAAGATGGATGATGGAAGGATGATCTTGAATGGATAATGATTGACTCTCTCAATCCGTGGGTGCTGATTGACTCTCTCAATCTGTGTCTCAAGGCTTCTGAATCTCTCAAGGAACCTATGAAACACAATCTCTATTGCTTCCTAATGTATCTCACACTTAGAAACTAAAGAATAACTCAAAGAACACTATTGGACAAGAAAATGCTTTGCATACTATTTTATTGATTGAAAGGTGATTCTAAAATGTACAAATGGGTCTTCTTATATAGGGCACGACCTTAGACAGAGACCAAACGGTCATATGGAAAAGAAAGGAAACAAAATAAGCAAAAAGGCTTCAATGGTGCTGATCATGATCGAAATGGAGCCATTGGAGTGATTCTTGGGCCAAAGATGGAAAATGAGTTGATCCTTGAACCTGGATGGTTTTAATGGATATGTGAGCATTCTTGGGATCTCCTTTATGGTGTGGAAGGAACTGATCTCGTGCACAAGTTGATAGGAAAAGTGATGTTGGGGATTTATTGCAAGGAGCTCCATATATGGTAAGTTGATGAATTTGAAGATCCTCTTGATCACATGCTGGCTGGTGTATGGTGGAATGATGGACTGCTCTCCTGGACGGTTAGATTGATCTTCTGGATGCCTTAGGTTGTGTAGAAACTCTCCTGGTCGCCAATGTTTGGTTTGAAGCTGACTGAACCGGTTAACTTTCAATTGAGGGATGTGTAGAACTGGTTTGGCCGGTTTTGGGAATTGAATCATAACTTCATGATTCCGTGGCCAATTCTTTTGATAGTAAGCTTCCTGGAAAGCTAAGATATCCATCTTGAAGTCCATGAGTTGTTTTGGGTCGAAATCCTTCTTCATTAGGCTTGAAATAGCTTCTAAACTCGGACCCTCGCAGATGGACGGGCTGGCAAACCTCCAGTTTGAAAAATTCATATCTTTCTGGTCCGGATAGATTTTGGGCTGATTACAATTGTTATTGGACTCTCCTTGAGTGTAGGATCCATGAAAATTGGTTTCATGGTGAAATACCTCCGGGTTAGGAAGATATGGCATTTTTAGTGCACATACATCCTGGTTGGCGCCTAGACTGGTTGGATAATATGCTGGCTCGACCTCAGGTTCAGCTGCTGCTTTGATGGCCGCATCATACCCTCCCCCTTGGAAGAGTTTCGACCTCGAAACTGGATAATCTGCACCAAGATAGAGCAAGTTAGGTTTCATTCTCTTTTGAGATTCTAGGGCCTTACCTTGGCATTTTATCGGTTTGAGTTTTGATGGCACAACTGGTGGTTCTCCTTGGAGCAGATATGACATGATTACTCCTCTGCCTGGAGGTGGAATTCTGGTGGCTGATGCATGATCTGGTGGATCGTCTGGAATCAAGAAGTTTCTGGTGTTAGCTTCTTGTTTTCCTTTGGCATCTAAACACCTTGTAATCTCTTTGTGTTGATCATCCATGTGATCTCTTGCCTTTGTTCCTGAAATAATTTCAAAATTTTTGGCAGAAAACAAGTGCATTATATCTGGGTTTGAATACTTATATATTGGAAAAATAAAGTTCAGATTTACCCAAATGGTTTCAGCATGTTGAAGAATGATTTGCCTTTTGGCAGCATGTGTGGTCTTGTTGATTCTTTCACCTTCAACGTTTTGGGAACAAGTCAGGGGCTTTCCCTGGTTCTCTTTCAACCTTACAACCCTGCTTGGTCGACCATCATCTTGTTTTATCCCTGGATCAAAATTCTTTGGCAAAGACAAGTGCATAAATCCAGAATTTGAAAATTTTAATAAAACAAGATTATCACTTCCTTTATTCAAATCAAGTGATGTACCTAACATCAGAACTGGTGCCCTTTTAATTTGGGTCGTGTACTCCTTCTGTGTTCCTAAACCTGTCTCACAATCCTCTTGACAAAACAAGTGTATTAATCTTGTGATGGAGTTAAAAGAAACACACTGATCTAAAATACAACTTACTTTGGGTGTTGGCAGTTGAAATATCAATGGTTCTGGTTGAACCTCCCACTTTTGGATTGATTCAGCAATGATCTCATGACTTTGGCCTCCTCTTGGAGTGGTCTCAGAAACTCTGGTACATTCAGTCGTGGCTTTACCTTCTTGTGGTCTCTCCTTTTGAGATGTAAAACTTTAGCTTGGAGACTGCCTCCATTTGTTGGAAATATTATGCTCATTACTTTTCTGGATGCTATGATCCAAACTTGTCTTTCCTGTACCATGAACAAGAAAATTAGTTTTACTAATTATTCCTGGGTCTAGGATCATACCTGGTTTAGTGCTGGTCAGATTCGGCAGTACGGATGCCTCATAATCAGTCCCTTTAGGCGGCATGTATGGCTTGATGGCTTGAGCTTTATTCTGGTCCATCACAAGAGTTTCTCCTAGTGTTTTTTCTTCAATGGACTCATGCTCCTTAGGACCTGTATTACCACCCCTTGACATAGACAAGTGCATTATACAAGTATTGGAATCCAACAATTCAGATTGAATTAAACTATCTCTTATTTTTGATAACTCAGTTTTCTCTCCTAGTGATGTTTCTTTCAATTTCTTAGTTGGACAAACAGCAGAAAAGCGCCCACGTCTATGACATCTATAACATGTCTGATCCTTCAAATTTTTAGAGTTAAAGGACTTACCTTGGCCTCTTATGTCCTCCTTTTGATTGAGAATTTCTTTGGAGCCTTGAACTACTTTTTGTAGCCCTTGCTATTCCATCAAGAGTGTGGAGATTTGTTTCTCCTGAGCCTTCTCTGTTTGGGACGGCCCCATAACTCCTTTGGGGTGCGTAAGAACACCTGAAGTCACCTTCTTGAGCCTAAGGTCGTGAGCATCCATGTACACAGAAGCTGATACTTGTTTTGAGATGGACATCTCCTTCCTTGTTGTTGCTTGGTAATGGGGCTTTGATGTGGTGCTTGTCCAGCCTTGATACTTATTTTCTGGAGTAGTTGCCTCAAACCTTTCTGGCTTCTCCAAAGTGGACAAGGACTTCCTTGGATTAGGGCAGTAGGCGTGCCTTTGTTCAACAGCTTGTCTCGTTTTTGATGTTGACAAACCCCACTGATTTTCTTTGTACATAGGCCTTGTGGGAGTTTTGTTGCTGGCCCTTAGCTTCCTTACAAACTCCTTATACATGCGTGCCTTAAGATCTCCCCAATTAAAAACTGGATTAGAGTAGTAGGTCTGGGCATCTTCATGTTTCCACCAAGTGTAGGCTTTTCCAATAAGCATATCAAGAGCATAGGATAGCTGATGCAACCATGATTGAACCAGCTGACTATGCAACAAAGGATAAACCGGGATGGCTGAATGGAAAGCTTGCAGATGAATCTAAGGGTGGTATGGAGAATGCTGAGCTTATTTCTTACTCAAGATACAATGAAGAACATGTCAAACAAGCTGTAAAAGATGTGATCAGGCTCATGGACGAGTTTGAACTTTCTTCAGCCGAAGAGAAGATCACAAACCAAGAAATTGAGAGAAGCAATGGGTTGCTTGGTTTAGTATGAGCCAGAACCTAACCAGGTCGAAATTCAAGTCAAGGAATCACCCAAAATAAATAATTATTCAGTTTTTAAGACAATTTTAGTTTTAATTAGGTTTTTCTATTTTTTTTAGAATTTTAGGACTTTTCAATTTCTTCTTCTCTACTTAAACTCTCTTTTGTTTCAGAAACATTATTCACTCTTTTTTTTATTATCAAAAACTCTCTCTAAACTTGTGAATCCTTTGTTCATCATATGAACATTGATTGCTAAGGAGTTCATTCTCCAATTACATCTTGTTTGTGATTGAAATCAGAGTTCATTCTCTTGATCATTAACACATCTATACAAGATTTGATCAGTCCATAGATCATTTCTGAAGATCATCCAATCAACCCATCCATCATCATCAAAATCAACCCCTCTCTCTCTCAAACCACCAGATCTATCTTCATAGAATCAGGGACAAAAAAGGATCTCCTCACAAGGGATTCATCAAGTGCTATCATAGCAGATTTGAAGGCTCTTGATCTGAGTTTGATTCTTAAACTCTCAAAATCTGGGTTTGGATCTGAAAATCTCTATTTCTTCTTCTTTGTTTTGGGGAATCTGTTTTCTATTCTCTGTTTCTCATAAAGCTCTTATCTTTCTATCTGTAAAATCTGCAAGAGGGCCAACCAGATTAAAAGAAAAAGAAAAAAAAAAGGATCTCCTCACAAGGGATTCATCAAGTGGTATCAGAGAAGATTTGAAGGCTCTTGATCTGGGTTTGAATCTGAAACTCTCAAAAATCTGGGTTTGATTGCTTCTTCTTTGTTTTAGGAATCTGATTTTTTTCTCTGTAATTCTCATAAAGTTCTTATCTTTCTATCTATATAATCTGCAAGAGGGCCAACCAGTTTAAGAAAAAAAACAGAAACAAAGAAAAAGAAAAGTTGAAGAGAAATTCAACTTGGCTGAAGAGAAATCCAGCCCTGGTGGTAATGCCTCTTGCAAACAAAAATCTTGCAATCTTTCTATCTCTTTCTTCTGTTTTGGGGTTGGGAAATTGATCTCTAAAGGCTTGATCTTTGTTTGTTGCTGAGCTACTGGATTCACAAGAGAAAAATCACAAAAAAATCAGAGAGAAACACTTGAGAGAAGTGAGGCTTAGGCTATTCATAAATGTGCTAATTTTCTTGTTGAGTTTCTTAAGAGGAAGCCATGTCTGGAGGAAGCAATGGCAGAAGGAGATGTCCTAAAAAGGAGTTAGATTACAACCTGTTTGACTCTGCTACAAAAGCAGCCTTGAAAAGTAGAGAAAAATCTATGAGAAAAAGAGATTCATATGCTATTGATGAGTCTGGTTATGTGCAGGAAAGGATACCATCTAGGAGGTCACTGGAAAGGCTTAACAGGAAGAGCACACATCATGATCAATTCAGTTCTTCCACAAAGAGTTTGCTAGAAAAAAGACAGAATTCTTTAAGAAAAGAAAGATTGATTTTTAATCATTATGATTTTGTGCAGGAAAAGGCACGACCAAATAGGCAAGAGGAACCAATTAGGAGGAGAAGAGAACACCCTAGACATGCCAGAGAAGAGAAAAGTGCTTGCTATGGTCGTGATCCCATAAAGAAGTCTCGGAAACAACAAGCAGAACTTGATTGTTTGCACAGCCAGCTGCTTCAAGATGATTTCAAAAGGATTGCACAACAAGTAATCAAGGAGTTTTCAAAAGACCAGCAAGTGAGACCATTCACACTACCTTCCTCAAAGGTTCCTGACCCAATGAGTTCCAGCAAGCAGGAGCCGATCATCCAAGAGCTGGAAACAGAGTCATCTAAGGTAAGTAAAGAACTTGAGACAGAAAATGATTTTTCTCTTTTCTCTTCTCAATCTGAACTTGTTATCAGTAGTGCTTGTGATGAACTAACCTGTTTTGAACCGGTGCAACCGAGTAGCATTGATTCAGTGTCCCAGGTCTTAGAAGAAAACCCATCAGAAGAAGCACAAAAGAGTTCACCACTAGAAGAAGTGTTGGAGCTGACAAACAACATTGAAGCGGAAACAGATGCTAAGTCATTCTTATTGGACTCTCAAGAGCACTGTAAGGAAATTGTTATGGTTAATTCTCTGCCTGAATTGTTTGTTAAGGTTAGTTCCAGTGATGTCAAACGATTTGGCCTTGAAAAAGTGAAAGAATTTTGTGTTTCAAACTTTGTTTTTGATAACATGATTCATTCTTTTAAGAAACTTAAACCTGACAAACTCTTTAATCAAAAACATGCTCAGTGTGTTGTTAACAACTATCCTGGTCTTGTTTTAAGTTTTGATCAGTTTATGAAACATAATAGAAGCCTTGATCACCCTATAAAGACACTAGAGTTTGTTCTGCAACAACCTGATTTCTCTTGCAGAAAACCTTGTAATTCTTTTGCTTGCTTTGATGTTAATGGCTTTGATATGAGTTTTTCTAGACACGAACTGAACACTGGTGATTTGTTTTCTTCCACACGTGCATGGACAGAGTTTGTGGTTAGGAATTTTCAGAAACCAAAATCACTTAAAGCTGAAACCGATTTTATTTGTGATTCTATTCTGAAACTTGGTATCTTCTTGTGTTCTGAAACTGATAAATCTTGGCATGTTTGGAGATCATTGTTTGAGAATTGTGATGTTTTGAGCTTTGATGATATTCTAGTTTACAATACTTACTTTGATGTGTATCTTAAAAGTCTGAAACAAGTGCAACATGTTCTCAGAAAGAAATGCTTGGTTATTGATCAGATTAAGAACATGTTTTTCCTATATGACACTGGATTTCTAGTCTCTGTTTTGAGTACCAGGAACAGCAGGATCAGTCTCAGAGGGTTGCAAGGAACCATAGCAAATGCAAATCTTATAAGCTCGAGATTTGGAGGTGGAAGTACTTGAGGAAAATGGATTCAAAACTCCAAGGAAGTTTTTGTCCAAAACTTTACTTTGATGTTGCTTTCATGCTTGTTTTCTTGATCATTTGTCTCGCTTCTTACTTGTTTCCTTTTGATGTAGGAGATACAGATTTGAGGACAAATCTTTTCAAAGGATGAGGGGATGATTCAACCATGGTTGAGACAGATGACTATGCGACAAAGGATAATCCATGATGGCTGATTGGAAAGCTTGAAGATGAATCTGAGTTTGGGATGGAGGATACTGAGCTTATTTCTCACTCCATTTACAATGAAGAACATGTCAAACAAGCTGTAAAAGATGTGATCAGACTCATGGACGAGTTTGAATTTTCCTCAGCCCAAGAGAAGATCACAAACCAAGAAATTGAGAGAAGCAATGGGTTGCTTGGTTTAGTATGAGCCATAACCTAACCAGGTCGAAATTCAAGTCAAGGAATCACCCAAAATAAATAATTATTCAGTTTTTAAGACAATTTTAGTTTTAATTAGGTTTTTCTAATTTTTTTAGAATTTTAGGACTTTTCAATTTCTTCTTCTCTACTTAAACTCTCTTTTGTTTCAGAAACATTATTCACTTTTTTTTATCAAAAACTCTCTCTAAACTTGTGAATCCTTTGTTCATCATATGAACATTGATTGCTAAGGAGTTCATTCTCCAATTTCATCTTGTTTGTGATTGAAATCAGAGTTCATTCTCTTGATCACTAACACATCTATACAAGATTTGATCAGTCCATAGATCATTTCTGAAGATCATCCAATCAACCCATCCATCATCATCAAAATCAACCCCTTTCTCTCTCAAACCACCAGATCTTCCTTCATAGAATCAGGGACAAAAAAGGATCTCCTCACAAAGGATTCATCAATAGCTTCTCTTCCTTAGGAATTCTCTTTGCTCGCAGCCACTGCTTCATGTCGGCCTCCCATTTTAAATAGGCTTCAGGATCCTTGCTAGACCCTGAAAAGGTTAGATAGTCAGGTGGGTTCCCACGTCCTGTTCTGACTTGCTTCCTTGTGGCAGATGATGTTGATTGAGCTTTCTTAGTGCTGGTGGGTTTAGGCTTGACTAGCACTTTGTATTGAGTAACTCCATAGCTGGCTGGTTTCAGTGCTTTATGGAGAGGGTTGTAATCATGGTTAGGATATGTATCACGCTCATCTTCCTCTCCCATACTGATTTCAGAATTAGTGTCATTGCTCCATGATTTGTTTTCTCGGCCAGCTCCATTCTTGCACAATCTTGTGTTGCCTTGAGAGTGGTCTGGTGGTCCAGGTTCAGGACCTTCTTCACCAGGGTCTTCTCCATACTCTTGACTAGATTATTCATCAGTAGACCACGATCTCTCACAGCCACCATCCTTGCTGGACCATGCTTGGTCGGATCCATGAATAATGGGCTGATCTTCTTGCCATGAATCTTCTTCATCAGTCATGGACTGATCCTCTTGCCATGAATCTTCTTCCTCCATGTGTACCTGAAAGGAACACACAAAACAAGTAGTCAATAGATTTTTTTTATTGGCCCTGGTAAAAATCTATGCAACACAAAATGCAAACAAAGGTGAAAATGCTATGGACTGACTTTTCTAAAACTATGATGCAAAATATTTTTATTTTGGTTTTTGAATGCAGCAATGGTATGCACGAAATAAATAGTAATAATATGTAATATGCAAGTAAGAATTGATCAAAGAATGGCAAGAAACAAATGCAATGACAACACTCTTTTTTAAAGTTTCTTTGAATGAAAGTAAACAAACCGAAATTTGCAAATATGAAATGCAATTAACTTTTTTTTTTTTTTGATTTTCTGTGGATGCAATGGACTAATGGGACAACCTAAACTTATGCAATATAATGATATGATATGCACGAAAATATATGATATGATAAGAACTCCTTTTTTTTTAATGCAATTTCAAAATGATACCTAACTATGGAAAAAAATAATGCAAGAAGTTAAATATGGCAAAGGGATCTGGGGGCAGTGAATGCAAACAACTAAGATAATAATGCTAATGAATTTCGTGGATCAAACAAGAAAACTCCTTCTTCTTTAATTTTCTTTTTATCAAGAACACAAAAAGACAGAAATGCAAACTGGAAACAAATGCAATTTTTATGGGTTTTCAATTTTTATAAATGAAAACTAAGCAAACTAAAAGAAACTAAGGATGGTATATAGGATTAATAGAACCTGGGTCAGGAGCTTTTAAAGCTCTGATACCAAATGTTGCGGCCTGGAAAGCTGGGCAAGAGATGGATGGGCGATGGTATGATCTTATTCGGGAAGATGAAGATCAAATGGGAAAAATGGTGGAGATGGCCGACTGGTTACCTGGTTCAATCCAATCTATCCTGAAAACAAAGGAAAACAATGAGATTATGAAATAAGAACAAAAACTATAAGATAAAGAGATGGAATGGTGGATGGATAGTTGTTTGAAGATGGATGATGGAAGGATGATCTTGGATGGATAATGATTGACTCTCTCAATCCGCGGGTTCTGATTGACTCTCTCAATCTGTGTCTCAAGGCTTCTGAATCTCTCAAGGAACCTATGAACCATGATCTCTATAGCTTCCTAATGTATCTCACACTTAGAAACTAAAGAATAACTCAAAGAACACTCTTTGACAAGAAAATGTTTTGCATACTATTTTATTGATTGAAAGGTGATTCTAAAATGTACAAATGGGTCTGCTTATATAGGGCACGACCTTAGACAGAGACCAAACGGTAATATGGAAAAGAAAGGAAACAAAATAAGCAAAAAGGCTTCAATGGTGCTGATCATGATCGAAATGGAGCCATTGGAGTTATTCTTGGGCCAAAGATGGAAAATGAGTTGATCCTTGAACCTTGACGGTTTTAATGGATATGTGAGCATTCTTGGGATCTCCTTTATGGCCTGGAAGGAGCTGATCTCGTGCAGAAGTTGATAGGAAAAGAGCTGTTGGGGATTTATTGCAAGGAGCTCCATATATGGTAAGTTGATGAATTTGAAGATCCTCTTGATCACATGCTGGCTTGTGTATGGTGGAATGATGGACTGCTCTCCTGGACGGTTAGATTGATCTTCTGGATGCCTTAGGTTGTGTAGAAACTCTCCTGGTCGCCAATGTTTGGTTTGAAGCTGATTGAACCGGTTAAGTTTCAATTGAGGCATGTGTAGAACTGGTTTGGCCGGTTTTGAGAATTGAATCATAACTTAATGATTTCGTGGCCAATTCTTTTGATAGTAAGCTTCCTGGAAAGCTAAGAGATCCATCTTGAAGTCCATGATTTGTTTTGGGTCGAAATCCTTCTTCATTAGGCTTGAAATAGCTTCTAAACTCGGACCCTCGCAGATGGACGGGCTGGCAAACCTCCAGTTTGAAAAATTCAAATATTTCTGGTCCGGATAGATTTTGGGCTCATTCCAATTGTTATTGGACTCTCCTTGAGTGCAGGATCCATGAAAATTGGTTTCATGGTGAAATACCTCCGGGTTAGGAAGATATGGCATTTTTAGTGCACATACATCCTGGTTGGCGCCTAGACTGGTTGGATAATATGCTGGCTCGACCTCAGGTTCAGCTGTTACTTTGATGGCCACATCAGAATCACTATGTAAGAAGCTTGATTTGGAAGTATTAATCAGTGGAGAGTGTCCATGAAGTTGAATAAATCCCATAAGAGGTATGTTAAAGAAGTTGTTCAACTTTCTAATCAGGATATCCATGTTTAGCCTCATTGGACATATGACAAGTTCTTCAAGCTTCTAATCAAACCAGGATGAATCATTATGTAAGAAGCTTGATTTGGAACTATTAATCAGTGGAGAGTCTTTCATGAAGTTGGATAAATCTCATAGGAGTTATGTTTAAGAAGTTATTCCACTTTCTAATCTTGATATCCATGTTTAGGCTGTTTGGACATATGACAAGTTCTTCAAGCTTCTAATCAAACTAGGAAGAATCACTATG
Source organism: Sinapis alba (assembly GCA_012274485.2). NCBI lineage: Eukaryota > Viridiplantae > Streptophyta > Magnoliopsida > Brassicales > Brassicaceae > Sinapis > Sinapis alba. The sequence goes on from MU107400.1 coordinate 22,380, forward strand.
TAAGAAGCTTTATTTGGAACCATTAATCAGTGGAGAGTGTCCATGAAGTTGAATAAATCCCATAAGAGGTATGTTAAAGAAGTTATTCCACTTTGTAATCAGGATATCCATGTTGAGTCTGTTTGGACATATGGCAAGTTCTTCAAGCTTCTAATCAAACCAGGATGAATCACTATGTAAGAAGCTTGATTTGGAACCATTAATCAGTTGAGAGTCTTTCATGAAGTTGGATAAATCTCATAGGAGTTATGTTGAAGAAGTTATTCCACTTTCTAATCAGGATATCCATGTTTAGACTGTTTGGACATATGGCAAGTTCTTCAAGCTTCTAATCAAACCAGGATGAATCACTATGTAAGAAGCTGGAATTGGAACCATTAATCAGTGGAGAGTTTCCGTGAAGTTGAATAAATCTGATAAGAGGTATGTTAAAGAAGTTATTCCACTTTCTTATCAGGATATCCATGTTTAGACTGTTTGGATATATGACAAGTTCTTCAAGCTTGTAATCAAACCAGGATGAATCACTATGTAAGAAGCTTGATTTGGAACCATTAATCAGTGGAGGGTCTTTCATGAAGTTGGATAAATCTCATAGGAGTTATGTTGAAGAAGTTATTCCACTTTCTATTCACAATATCCATGTTTAGACTGTTTGGACATATGGCAAGTTCTTCATGCTTCTAATCAAACCAGGATGAATCACTATGTAAGAAGCTTGATTTGGAACCATTAATCAGTGGAGAGTCTTTCATGAAGTTGGATAAAACTCATAGGAGTTATGTTGAAGAAATTATTCCACTTTCTAATAAGGATATCCATGTTTAGACTGTTAGGATGTATGGCAAGTTCGTCAAGCTTCTAATCAAACTAGGATGAATCACTATGTAAGAATCTTGATTTGGAACTATTAATCAGTGGAGAGTGTCCATGAAGTTGAATAAATCCCATAAGAGGTATGTTAAAGAAGTTATTCCACTTTCTAATCAGGATATCCATGTTTAGCCTGTTTGGACATATGGAAAGTTCTTCAAGCTTCTACTCAAACAAGGATGAATCACTATGTAAGAAGCTTGATTTGGAACCATTAATCAGTGGAGAGTCTTTCATGAAGTTGGATAAATCTCATAGGAGTTATGTGGAAGAAATTATTCCACTTTCTAATAAGGATATCCATGTTTAGACTGTTTGGACGTATGACAAGTTCGTCAAGCTTCTAATCAAACTTGGATGAATTACTATGTAAGAATCTTGATTTGGAACTATTAATCAGTGGAGAGTGTCCATGAAGTTGAATAAATCCCATAAGAGGTATGTTAAAGAAGTTATTCCACTTTCTAATCAGGATATCCATGTTTAGCCTGTTTGGACATATGACAAATTCTTCAAGCTTCTAATCAAACCAGGATGAATCACTATGTTTAAAGCTTGATTTGGAACCATTAATCAGTGGAGAATCTTTCATGAAGTTGGATAAATCTCATAGGAGTTATGTTGAAGAAGTTATTCCACTTTCTAATCAGGATATCCATGTTTAGACTGTTTGGACATATGGCAAGTTCTTCAAGCTTCTAATCAAACCAGGATGAATCACTATGTAAGAAGCTTGAATTGGAACCATTAATCAGTGGAAAGTGTCCATGAAGTTGAATAAATCCCATAAGAGGTATGTTAAAGAAGTTATTCCACTTTCTTATCATGATATCCATGTTTAGACAGTTTGGATATATGGCAAGTTCTTCAAGCTTGTAATCAAACCAGGATGAATCACTATGTAAGAAGCTTGATTTGGAACCATTAATAAGTGGAGAGTCTTTCATGAAGTTGGATAAATCTCATAGGAGTTATGTTGAAGAAGTTATTCCACTTTCTAATCAGGATATCGATGTTTAGACTGTTTGGACATATGGCAAGTTCTTCAAGCTTCTAATCAAACCAGGATGAATCACTATGTAAGAAGCTTGAATTGGAACCATTAATCAGTGGAGAGTGTCCATGAAGTTGAATAAATCCCATAAGAGGTACGTTAAAGAAGTTATTCCACTTTCTAATCAGGATATCCATGTTTAGACTGTTTGGACATATGGCAAGTTCTTCAAGCTTCTAAACAAACAAGGATGAATCACTATGTAAGAAGCTTGATTTTAAACCATTAATCAGTGGAGAGTTTCCATGAAGTTGAATAAATCTTATAGGAGGTATGTTAAAGAAGTTATTTCACTTTCTAATCAGGATATCCATGTTTAGGCTGTTTGGACATATGACAAGTTCTTCAAGCTTCTAATCAAACAAGGATGAATCACTATGTAAGAAGCTTGAATTGGAACCATTAATCAGTGGAAAGTGTCCATGAAGATGAATAAATCCCATAAGAGGTATGTTAAAGAAGTTATTCCACTTTCTTATCATGATATCCATGTTTAGACAGTTTGGATATATGGCAAGTTCTTCAAGCTTGTAATCAAACCAGGATGAATCACTATGTAAGAAGCTTGATTTGGAACCATTAATAAGTGGAGAGTCTTTCATGAAGTTGGATAAATCTCAGAGGAGTTATGTTGAAGAAGTTATTCCACTTTCTAATCAGGATATCGATGTTTAGACAGTTTGGACATATGGCAAGTTCTTCAAACTTCTAATCAAACCAGGATGAATCACTATGTAAGAAGCTTGAATTGGAACCATTAATCAGTGGAGAGTGTCCATGAAGTTGAATAAATCCCATAAGAGGTACGTTAAAGAAGTTATTCCACTTTCTAATCAGGATATCCATGTTTAGACTGTTTGGACATATGGCAAGTTCTTCAAGCTTCTAATCAAACCAGGATGAATCATTATGTAAGAACCTTGATTTTGAACCATTAATCAGTGGAGAGTCTTTCATGAAGTTGGATAAATCTCATAGGAGTTATGTTGAAGAAGTTATTCCACTTTCTAATAAGGATATCCATGTTTAGACTGTTAGGACGTATGGCAAGTTCGTCAAGCTTCTAATCAAACTAAGATGATTCACTATGTAAGAATCTTGATTTGGAACTATTAATCAGTGGAGAGTGTCCATGAAGTTGAATAAATCCCATAAGAGGTATGTTAAAGAAGTTATTCCACTTTTTAATCAGGATATTCATGTTTAGCATGTTTGGACATATGATAAGTTCTTCAAGCTTCTAATCAAACCAGGATGAATCACTATGTTTAAAGCTTGATTTGGAACCATTAATCAGTGGAGAGTCTTTCATGAAGTTGGATAAATCTCATAGGAGTTATGTTGAAGAAGTTATTCCACTTTCTAATCAGGATATCCATGTTTAGACGGTTTGGACATATGGCAAGTTCTTCAAGCTTCTAATCAAACCAAGATGAATCACTATCTAAGAAGCTTGAATTGGAACCATTAATTCGTGGAGAGTGTCCATGAAGTTGAATAAATCCCACTAAGAGGTATGTTAAAGAAGTTATACGACTTTCTAATCATGATATCCATGTTTAGACTGTTTGGACTTATGGCAAGTTCCTCAAGCTTCTAATCAAACCAGGATGAATCACTATGTAAGAAGATTGATTTGGAACCATTAATCAGTGGAGAGTCTTTCATGAAGTTGGATAAATCTCATAGGAGTTATGTTGAAGAAGTTATTCCACTTTCTATTCAGGATAATCCATTTTTAGACTGTTTGGACATATGGCAAGTTCTTCATGCTTCTAATCAAACCAGGATGAGTCACTATGTAAGAAGCTTGATTTGGAACCATTAATCAGTGGAGAGTCTTTCATGAAGTTGGATAAATCTCATAGGAGTTATGTTGAGGAAGTTTTTTCACTTTCTAATCAGGATATCCATGTTTAGACTGATGGGACATATGGCAAGTTCTTCAAGCTTCTAAACAAACCAGGATGAATCACTATGTAAGAAGCTTGATTTCGAACCATTAATCAGTGGAGAGTTTCCATGATGTTGAATAAATCCCATAGGAGGTATGTTAAAGAAGTTACTCCACTTTCTAATCTGGATATCCATGTTTAGGCTGTTTGGACATATGACAAGTTCTTCAAGTTTCTAATCAAACTAGAAAGAATCACTATGTAAGAAGCTTGATTTGGAACCATTAATCAGTGGAGAGATTCAATGAACTTGAATAAATCCCATAAGAGGCATGTTAAAGAAGTTATTCCACTTTGTAATCAGGATATCCATGTTTAGCCTGTTTGGACATATGGCAAGTTCTTCAAGCTTCTAATCAAACCAGGATGAATCACTATGTAAGAAGCTTGATTTGGAACCATTAATCAGTGGAGAGTCTTTCATGAAGTTGGATAAATCTCATAGGAGTTATGTTGAAGAAGTTATTCCACTTTCTAATAAGGATATCCATGTTTAGATTGTTAGGACGTATAGCAAGTTCTTCATGCTTCTAATCAAACCAATATGAATCACTATGTAAGAAGCTTGATTTGGAACCATTAATAAATGGAGAGTCTTTCATGAAGTTGGATAAATCTCATAGGAGTTATGTTGAAGAAGTTTTTTCACTTTCTAATCAGGATATCCATGTTTAGACTGATTGGACATATGGCAAGTTCTTCAAGCTTCTAAACAAACCAGGATGAGTCACTATGTAAGAAGCTTGATTTGGAACCATTAATCAGTGGAGAGTTTCCATGAAGTTGAATAAATCCCATAGGAGGTATGTTAAAGAAGTTATTCCACTTTCTAATCTGGATATCCATGTTTAGGCTGTTTGGACATATGACAAGTTCTTCAAGCTTCTAATCAAACTAGGAAGAATCACTATGTAAGAAGCTTGATTTGGAACCATTAATCAGTGGAGAGATTCAATTAACTTGAATAAATCCCATAAGAGGTATGTTAAAGAAGTTATTCCACTTTGTAATCAGGATATTCATGTTTAGCCTGTTTGGACATATGGCAAGTTTTTCAAGCTTCTAATCAAACCAGGATGAATCACTATGTAGGAAGCTTGATTTGGAACCATTAATCAGTGGAGAGTCTTTCATGAAGTTGGATAAATCTCATAGGAGTTATGTTGAAGAAGTTATTCCACTTTCTAATAAGGATATCCATGTTTAGACTGTTAGGACGTATGGAAAGTTCGTCAAGCTTCTAATCAAACTAGGATGAATCACTATGTAAGAATCTTAATTTGGAACTATTAATCAGTGGACAGTCTCCATGAAGTTGAATAAATCCCATAAGAGGTATGTTAAAGAAGTTATTCCACTTTCTAATCAGGATATCCATGTTTAGCCTGTTTGGACATGTGGCAAGTTCTTCAAGCATCTAAACAAACCATGATGAATCACTATGTAAGAAGCTTGATTTGGAACCATTAATCAGTGGCGAGTTTCAATGAAGTTGAATAAATCCCATAGGATGTATGTTAAACAAGTTATTCCACTTTCTAATCAGGATATCCATGTTTAGGCTGTTTGGACATATGACAAGTTCTTCAAGCTTCTAATCAAACTAGGTTGAATCACTATGTAAGAAGCTTGATTTGGAACTATTATTCAGTGGAGAGTGCCCATGAAGTTGAATAAATCCCATAAGATGTATGTTAAAGAAGTTATTCCACTTTCTAATCAGGATATCCATGTTTAGACTGTTTGGACATATGGCGAGTTCTTCAAGCTTGTAATCAAACCAAGATGAATCACTATGTAAGAAGCTTGATTTGGAACCATTAATCAGTGGAGAGTCTTTCATGAAGTTGGATAAATCTCATAGGAGTTATGTTGAAGAAGTTATTCCACTTTCTATTCAGGATATCCATGTTTCGACTTTTTGGACATATGGCAAGTTCTTCATGCTTCTAATCAAACCAGGATGAATCACTATGTAAGAAGCTTGATTTGGAACCATTAATCAGTGGAGAGTCTTTCATGAAGTTGGATAAATCTCATAGGAGTTATATTGAACAAGTTATTTCACTTTCAAATCAGGATATCCATGTTTAGACTGTTTGGACATATGGCAAGTTCTTCAAGCTTCTAAACAAACCAGGATGAATCACTATGTAAGAAGCTTGATTTGGAACCGTTAATCAGTGGAGAGTTTCCATGAAGTTGAATAAATCCCATAGGAGGTATGTTAAAGAAGTTATTCCACTTTCTAATCCGGATATCCATGTTTAGCCTGTTTGGACATATGGCAAGTTCTTCAAGCTTATAATCAAACCAGGATGAATCACTATGTAAGAAGCTTGATTTGGAACCATTAATCAGTGGAGAGTTTCCATGAAGTTGAATAAATCCCATAAGAGGTAAGTTAAAGAAGTTATTCCACTTTGTAATCAGGATATCCATGTTTAGCCTATTTGGACATATGGCAAGTTCTTCAAGCTTCTAATCAAACCAGGATGAATCACTATGTAAGAAGCAGTATTTGGAACCATTAATCAGTGGAGAGTCTTTAATGAAGTTGGATAAATCTCATAGGAATTATGTTGAAGAAGTTATTCCACTTTCTAATAAGGATATCCATGTTTAGACTGTTAGGACGTATGGCAAGTTCGTCAAGCTTCTAATCAAAATAGGATGAATCACTATGTAAGAATCTTGATTTGGAACTATTAATCAGTGGAGAGTGTCCATGAAGTTGAATAAATCCCATAAGAGGTATGTTAAATAAGTTATTCCACTTTCTAATCAGGATATCCATGTTTAGCCTGTTTGGACATGTGGCAAGTTCTTCAAGCTTCTAATCAAATCAGGATGAATCACTATGTAAGAAGCTTGATTTGGAACCATTAATCAGTGGAGAGTCTTTCATGAAGTTGGATAAATCTCATAGGAGTTATGTTGAAGAAGTTATTCCACTTTCTAATAACGATATCCATGTTTAGACTGTTAGGACGTATGGCAAGTTCGTCAAGCTTCTAATCAAACTAGGATGAATCACTATGTAAGAATCTTGATTTGGAAATATTAATCAGTGGAGAGTGTCCATGAAGTTGAATAAATCCCATAAGAGGTATGTTAAAGAAGTTATTCCACTTTCTAATCAGGATATCCATGTTTAGCCTGTAGAGTCTTTCATGAAGTTGGATAAATCTCATAGGAGTTATGTTGAAGAAGTTATTCCACTTTCTAATAAGGATATCCATGTTTAGACTATTAGGACGTATGGCAAGTTCGTCAAGCTTCTAATCAAAATAGGATGAATCACTATGTAAGAATCTTGATTTGGAACTATTAATCAGTGGAGAGTGTCCATGAAGTTGAAAAATCCCATAAGAGGTATGTTAAAGAAGTTATTCCACTTTCTAATCAGGATATCCATGTTTAGCCTGTTTGGACATATGGCAAGTTCTTCAAGCTTCTAATCAAACAAGGATGAATCACTATGTAAGAAGCTTGATTTGGAACGATTAATCAGTGGAGAGTCTTTCATGAAGTTGGATAAATCTCATAGAAGTTATGTTGAAGAAGTTATTCCACTTTCTAATAACGATATCCATGTTTAGACTGTTAAGATGTATGGCAAGTTCGTCAAGCTTCTAATCAAACTAGGATGAGTCACTATGTAAGGATCTTGATTTGGAACAATTAATCAGTGGAGAGTGTCCATGAAGTTGAATAAATCCCATAAGAGGTATGTTAAATAAGTTATTCCACTTTCTAATCTGGATATCCATGTTTAGCCTGTGTGGACATGTGGCAAATTCTTCAAGCTTCTAATCAAATCAGGATGAATCACTATGTAAGAAGCTTGATTTGGAACCATTAATCAGTGGAGAGTCTTTCATGAAGTTGGATAAATCTCATAGGAGTTATGTTGAAGAAGTTATTCCACTTTCTAATAAGGATATCCATGTTTAGACTGTTAGGACGTATGGCAAGTTCGTCAAGCTTCTAATCAAACCAGGATGAATCACTATGTAAGAAGCTTGAATTGGAACCATTAATCA
>MU107401.1:26981-47844 GCA_012274485.2 Sinapis alba
ATTAGTCCTGGTTTGATTAGAAGCTTGAAGAACTTACCATATGGCCAAACAGGCTAAACATGGATATCTTGATTAGAAAGTGGAATAACTTCTTCAACTTTACTCCTATGAGATTTATTCAATTTCATGGAGACTATACACTGATTAATGTTTCCAAATCAAGCTTCTTACATATTGATTCATCCTGGTTTGATTAGAAGCTTGAAGAACTTGCCATATGGCCAAACATGCTAAACATGGATATCTTGATTAGAAAGTGTAATAACTTCTTCAACCTAACTTCTATGAGATGTATTCAATTTCATGGAAACTCTCCACTGATTAATGGCTCCAAATCAAGCTTCTTACATATCCATTCATCCTGGTTTGATTAGAACCTTGAAGAACTTGCCATATGGCCAAATAGGCTAAACAAGGATACCTTGATTAGAAAGTGGAATAACTTCTTCAACCTATCTCCTATGGGATTTATTCAATTTATTGGAGACTATCCACTGATTAATGGTTCTAAATCAAGATTCTTACATATCCATTCATCCTAGTTTGATTAGAAGCTTGAACAACTTGCCATATGGCCAAATAGACTAAACATGGATATCTTGATTAGAAAGTGGAATAACTTCTTCAGCCTAACTCCTATGAGCTTTATTCAATTTCTTGGAGACTATCCACTGACTAATGGTTCCAAATCAATATTCTTACATATCCATTCATCCTCGTTTGATTAGAAGCTTGAAGAACTTGCCATATGGCCAAACAGACTAAACATGGATATCTTGATTAGAAAGTGGAATAACTTCTTCAACCTAATTACTATGAGATTTATTCAATTTCATGGAGACTCACCACTTATTAATGGTTCCAAATCAAGCTTCTCACATATCCATTCATCCTGGTTTGATTAGAAGCTTGAAGAACTTGCCATATGGCCAAACAGGCTAAACATGGATATCTTGATTAGAAAGTTGAATAGCTTCTTCAACCTTACTCCTATGAGATATATTCAATTTCATTGAGACTATCCACTTATTAATGGTTCAAAATCAAGCTTCTTATAAATTGATTCATCTTGGTTTGATTAGAAGCTTGAAGAACTTGACATATGGCCAAACAGGCTAAACATGGATATCTTGATTTGAGAGTGGAATAACTTCTTCAACCTAACTCCTATGAGATTTATTCAATTTCATGGAGACTCTCCATTGATTAATGGTTCCAAATCAAGCTTCTTACATATCCATTCATCCTGGTTTGATTAGAACCTTGAAGAACTTGCCATATGGCCAAATATGCTAAACATGGATACCTTGATTAGAAAGTGGAATAAATTCTTCAACCTAACTCCTATGAGATTTATTAAATTTCTTGGAGACTGTCCACTGATTAATGGATCCAAATCAAGACTCTTACATATCCAGTCATCCTGGTTTGATTAGAAGCTTGAAGAACTTGCCATATGGCCAAATAGACTAAACATGGATATCTTGATTAGAAAGTGGAATAACTTCTTCAACCTAACTCCTATGAGATTTATTCAATTTCATGGAGATTATCCACTTAATTAATGGTTCCAAATCAAGCTTCTCACATATCCATTCATCCTGGTTTGATTAGAAGCTTGAAGAACTTGCCATATGGCCAAACAGGCTAAACATGGGTACCTTGATTAGAAAATGGAATAACTTCTTCAACCTAACTCCTATGAGATTTATTCAATTTCTTGGAGACTATCCACTGATTAATGGTTACAAATCAAGCTTCTCACATATCCTTTCATCTTGGTTTGATTAGAAGCTTGAAGAACTTGCCATATGGCCAAATAGGCTAAACATGAATACCTTGATTACAAAGTGGAATAACTTCTTCAACCTTACTCCTATGAGAGTTTTTCAATTTCATGGAGACTATCCACTGATTAATGGTTCCAAATCAAGCTTCTTACATATCCATTCATCCTGGTTTGATTAGAAGCTTGAAGAACTTATCATATGGCCAAATAGACTAAACATGGATATTTTGATTAGAAAGTGGAATAACTTCTTCAACCTAACTCCTATGAGATTTATTCAATTTCATGGAGATTCTCCACTTATTAATGGTTCCAAATCAAGCTTCTCACATATCCATTCATCCTGGTTTGATTAGAAGCTTGAAGAACTTATCATATGGCCAAATAGGCTAAACATGGATACCTTGATTAGAAAGTGGAATAACTTCTTCAACCTTACTCCTATGAGATTTATTCAATTTAATGGAGACTATCCACTGAATAATGGTTCCAAATCAAGCTTCTTACATATCCATTCATCCTGGTTTGATTAGAAGCTAGAAGAACTTGCCATATAGCCAAACAGACTAAACATGGATATCTTGATTAGAAAGTGTGATAACTTCTTCAACCTAACTCCTATGAGATTTATTCAATTTCATGAAGATTCTCCACTTTTTAATGATTCCAAATCAAACTTCTCACATATCCATTCATCCTGGTTAGATTAGAAGCTTGAAGAACTTGCCATATGGCCAAATAGGCTAAACATGGATACCTTGATTAGAAAGTGGAATAACTTCTTCAACCTAACTCCTATGAGATTTATTCAATTTCATGGAAACTCTCCACTGATTATTGGTTCCAAACAAGGCTTCTTACATATCCATTCAACCTGGTTTGAATAAAAGCTTGAAGAACTTGCCATATGGCCAAACAGGCTAAATATGGATATCTTGATTTGAAAGTGGAATAACTTCTTCAATCTAACTCCTATGAGATTTATTCAATTTCAAGGAGACTCTCCATTGATTAATGGTTCCAAATCAAGCTTCTTACATATCCATTCATCCTGGTTTGATTAGAAGCTTGAAGAACTTGCCATTTGTCCAAATAGGCTAAACATGGATATCTTGATTAGAAAGTGGAATAACTTCTTCAACCTAACTCCTATGAGATTTATTCAATTTAATGGAGACTCTCCACTGAAAGTGGAATAACTTCTTCAACCTAACTCCTATGAGATTTATTCAAGTTCAAGGAGACTCTCCATTGATTAATGGTTCCAAATCAAGCTTCTTACATATCCATTCATCCTGGTTTGATTAGAAGCTTGAAGAACTTGCCATTTGTCCAAATAGGCTAAACATGAATACCTTGATTACAAAGTGGAATAACTTCTTCAACCTAACTCCTATGAGATTTATTCAATTTCTTGGAGACTGTCCACTGATTAATGGTTCCAAATCAAGACTCTTACATATCCATTCATCCTGGTTTGATTAGAAGCTTGAAGAACTTGCCATATGGCCAAATAGACTAAACATGGATATCTTGATTAGAAAGTGGAATAACTTCTTCAACCTAACTCCTATGAGATTTATTCAATTTCATGGAGATTATCCACTTAATTAATGGTTCCAAATCAAGCTTCTCACATATCCATTCATCCTGGTTTGATTAGAAGCTTGAAGAACTTGCCATATGGCCAAATAGGCTAAACATGGGTACCTTGATTAGAAAATGGAATAACTTCTTCAACCTAACTCCTAGGAGATTTATTCAATTTCTTGGAGACTATCCACTGATTAATGGTTACAAATCAAGATTCTTACATATCCATTGATCCTGGTTTGATTAGAAGCTTGAAGAACTTGCCATATGGCCAAATAGACTAAACATGGATATCTTGATTAGAAAGTGGAATAACTTCTTCAACCTAACTCCTATGAGATTTATTCAATTTAATGGAGACTCTCCACTGAAAGTGGAATAACTTCTTCAACCTAACTCCTATGAGATTTATTCAAGTTCAAGGAGACTCTCCATTGATTAATGGTTCCAAATCAAGCTTCTTACATATCCATTCATCCTGGTTTGATTAGAAGCTTGAAGAACTTGCCATTTATCCAAATAGGCTAAACATGGATATCTTGATTAGAAAATGGAATAACTTCTTCAACCTAACTCCTATGAGATTTATTCAATTTCATGGAGACTCTCCACTGATTAATGGTTCCAAATCAATCTTCTTACATATCCATTAATCCTGGTTTGATTAGAAGCTTGAAGAACTTACTATATGGTCAAACAGGCTAAACATGGATATCTTGATTAGAAAGTGGAATAACTTCTTCAACTTTACTCCTATGAGATTTATTCAATTTCATGGAGACTATACACTGATTAATGTTTCCAAATCAAGCTTCTTACATATTGATTCATCCTGGTTTGATTAGAAGCTTGAAGAACTTGCCATATGACCAAACATGCTAAACATGGATATCTTGATTAGAAAGTGTAATAACTTCTTCAACCTAACTTCTATGAGATTTATTCAATTTCATGGAAACTCTCCACTGAATAATGGTTCCAATCAAGCTTCTTACATATCCATTCATCCTGGTTTGATTAGAACCTTGAAGAACTTGCCATATAGCCAAATAGGCTAAACAAGGATACCTTGATTAGAGAGTGGAATAACTTCTTCAACCTAACTCCTATGAGATTTATTCAATTTCATGGAGACTCTCCATTTATTAATGGTTCCAAATCAAGCTTCTTACATATCCATTCATCCTGGTTTGATTAGAACCTTGAAGAACTTGCCATATGGCCAAATATGCTAAACATGGATACCTTGATTAGAAAGTGGAATAACTTCTTCAACCTAACTCCTATGAGATTTATTCAATTTCTTGGAGACTATCCACTGATTAATGGTTCCAAATCAAGACTCTTACATATCCATTCATCCTGGTTTGATTAGAAGCTTGAAGAACTTGCCATATGGCCAAATAGACTAAACATGGATATTTTGATTAGAAAGTGGAATAACTTCTTCAACCTAACTCCTATGAGATTTATTCAATTTCATGGAGATTATCCACTTAATTAATGGTTCCAAATCAAGCTTCTCATATATCCATTCATCCTGGTTTGATTAGAAGCTTGAAGAACTTGCCATATGGCCAAATAGGCTAAACATGGGTACCTTGATTAGAAAGTGGAATAACTTCTTCAACCTAACTCCTATGAGATTTATTCAATTTCTTGGAGACTATCCACTGATTAATGGTTACAAATCAAGATTCTTACATATCCATTGATCCTGGTTTGATTAGAAGCTTGAAGAACTTGCCATATGGTCAAATAGACTAAACATGGATATCTTGATTATAAAGTGGAATAACTTCTTCAACCTAACTCCTATGATATTTATTCAATTTCATGGAGATTCTCCACTTATTAATGGTTCCAAATCAAGCTTTTCACATATCCATTCATCTTGGTTTGATTAGAAGCTTGAAGAACTTGCCATATGGCCAAATAGGCTAAACATGAATACCTTGATTACAAAGTGGAATAACTTCTTCAACCTTACTCCTATGAGATTTATTCAATTTCATGGAGACTATCCACTGATTAATGGTTCCAAATCAAGCTTCTTACATATCCATTCATCCTGGTTTGATAGAAGCTTGAAGAAGTTGCCATATGGCCAAACAGACTAAACACAGATATCTTGATTAGAAAGTGTAATAACTTCTTCAACCTAACTCTTATGAGATTTATTCAATTTCATGAAGACTCTCCACTTATTAATGGTTCCAAATCAAGCTTCTCACATATCCATTCATCCTGGTTAGATTAGGAGCTTGAAGAACTTGCCATATGGCCAAATAGGCTAAACATGAATACCTTGATTAGAAAGTGGAATAACTTCTTCAACCTAACTCCTATGAGATTTATTCAATTTCATGGAAACTCTCCACTGATTAATGGTTTCAAACAAGGCTTCTTACATATCCATTCAACCTGGTTTGAATAGAAGCTTGAAGAACTTGCCATATGGCCAAACAGGCTAAATATGGATATCTTGATTAGAAAGTGGAATAACTTCTTCAACCTAACTCCTATGAGATTTATTCAATTTCAAGGAGACTCTCCATTGATTAATGGTTCTAAATCAAGCTTCTTACATATCCATTCATCCTGGTTTGATTAGAAGCTTGAAGAACTTGCCATTTGTCCAAATAGGCTAAACATGGATATCTTGATTAGAAAGTGGAATAAATTCTTCAACCTAACTCCTATGAGATTTATTCAATTTCATGGAGACTCTCCACTGATTAATGGTTCCAAATCAAGCTTCTTACATATCCCTTCATCCTGGTTTGATTAGAAGCTTGAAGAACTTGCCATATGGCCAAACAGGCTAAACAATGATATCTTGATTAGAAAGTGGAATAACTTCTTCAACCTTACTCCAATGAGATTTATTCAATTTCATGGAGACTATACACTGATTAATGTTTCCAAATCAAGCTTCTTACATAGTGATTCATCCTGGTTTGATTAGAAGCTTGAAGAACCTGCCATATGGCCAAATAGGCTAAACATGGATATCTTGATTAGAAAGTGTAATAACTTCTTCAACCTACCTTCTATGAGATTTATTCAATTTCATGGAAACTCTCCACTGATTAATGGTTCCAAATCAAGTTTCTTACATATCCATTCATCCTGGTTTGATTAGAACCTTGAAGAACTTGCCATATGGCCAAATAGGCTAAACAAGGATACGTTGATTAGAAAGTGGAATAACTTCTTCAACCTAACTCCTATGAGATTTATTCAATTTATTGGAGACTATCCACTGATTAATGGTTCCAAATCAAGATTCTTACATATCCATTCATCCTAGTTTGATTAGAAGCTTGAAGAACTTGCCATATGGCCAATGTTGAGAGGAAGGTAATGAAGAGATGGAGTCTTGGAGGTTCAGGGATCAATTAGAGAAGAGAAGTGTTGAGGTTGAGACAGTAACTCCAAAAGTTACCATAGTAACTTTTGGAAAGTTAACACAGTAACTTTGGAAGAAGGTAAATAAGGCAAGATGAGAAGTTACCTTGCATTTATCCATTCTCGACAGGAGGAACACGACCAGGGAGAGTGGATAGGGTAAGAGGATAAGGTGAGACCACAGCTGGAAAGGAAGAGCTACTTTCCAGCCTCTCCAAACATGTGGAGCCTCTCAGCCAAGTATTTGTATTGACCTCACATGCTTATAGGTCCAGGTTGAATTCGTTGAACCTAGACATGATTGTATTCTCTTTATATCTTGTAAACTCTCATCTGAATCAAGTAATGCAGTTTTGAGTCTCTCTCTCTCTAATTCGCCATTCTCTCTCTATTCTCTCTATTCTTTGAATCTCTCTTACAAACCACTCTTATTCTCTCTTAATCTTTGATTTACACTCACTAGAACACTAAACACAGAAAAGTGTTTATGGTATCAGAGCCAGGTTGCTCAAAGAAGTGAGTGTGGTTTGCATAATCTGTGTTCTTTCAGCTGTGGTGTTTCTGGGTTGTTTTCCATTTCCGATGTGTTCTTGGTGTTCTTGATGGAGACTGAAGATCCAGACATGGAGAAGAAGCACAGATCGTGGATGTTGGTTGTTCTTGAAGGGGATAACTATGGGTTGTGGTCTAGATCTGCTAGGACAGCTTTGGAAAGTCAAGGGCTTTGGTATAGCCATGTAAAGATGGAATCTTTGAAGGAGATATCCATGGATAAAGGCCAGACAACAAGTCGGGGGGTTGAAGACAAGTGGATCCAAGAAGATGTGAGAACACTTGAGATCATCCAAAGGTACCTCTCAGTTTCTATCCTGAAAGCTTATAGTCATTGTGAGACTGCTAAGNGGGTTGTTTTCCATTTCCGCTGTGTTTTTGGTGTTCTTGATGGACACTGAAGATCCAGACATGGAGAAGAAGCACAGATCGTGGATGTTGGTTGTTCTTGAAGGGGATAACTATATGGGTTGTGGTCTAGATCTGCTTGAACAGCTTTGGAAAGTCAAGGGCTTTGGTATAGCCATGTAAAGATGGAATCTTTGAAGGAGATATCCATGGATAAAGGCCAGACAACAAGTCGGGGGGTTGAAGACAAGTGGATCCAAGAAGATGTGAGAACACTTGAGATCATCCAAAGGTACCTCTCAGTTTCTATCCTGAAAGCTTATAGTCATTGTGAGACTGCTAAGGAATTATGGGAGAGTCTTGAAGCTAGGTATGGGAATGAGTCTAATCTGTGTAGGGTCTTTGAGATTAAGAAATCTATTAGAAACCTGAAGCAAGAAAAGATGAGTTTGATCAGTATCTAGAGAGGTTTAGGAGCTTGTGGTCTGAGCTGAAGCTGTTAAGGCCGAGTTCTGTTGATCCAGAATTGTTGCAAGAAAGGTTGGAGCAAGATGAGGTTTTCAGCTTACTGTTGGGTTTGAATCCAGTGTACACTCAGATGGTTAAGCACATACTCAGGGAAGACAAACTTCCTGACCTTGAAAGTGTGTGGGAAAGAGTTCAAAGAGAACAAAGTAACCATAAGGTCTTGGGAAGAGAAAAGGAGTGTGTGGGTGTAAAGGGAACAATACACAGGAAGCAAGGAAGACTGAAGAGTGTATCTGAGAGTAGAAGATACAAGAAAAGGGTGTGGAAGAAGAGTAGACAGTCTAGCAACAACACTGATGTGGAGGTGCTTAAGAAGATGGAGCAGTATGTCATTAAAGGGAGAGCTTTATACTCTGCCTTCATGAGTGAATCAAAATAAGCAGGAAGAGAAGCAAGTGAACAAAATATATCAGAGGCTGACAGACCTATCACCAGGAGAGAATGGGAGGCACTTATAGCAAGGATTACAGGTCTGGCTGCCACCAGGGAAACCAGTATACATCCCATAGCCTCCAAACCTATCATAGTTGATTATTGAGCAAGTCATCACATGATCAGTGATAAGGGCTTGATGAGTGATATTAAGGCTACAACTGGGAGTGTCATGATTGCTAATGGTGATAGGATTCCAATTGAAGGGATAGGAAACTTGAAGCTGTTTGAAAAGGATTCAGCTGCTTTCTATCTACTTCAGTTCACTTCCAACCTGATATCAGTGAAGAGGGCTACTGTTGATCTTAATTGCCAAGTGGTGTTCAGGCCAAATGAAGTTGAGTTTCAAGACCTGAAGTCTGGACAAGTTATTGGTAGAAGAGACAGCAAGAATCAACTCTACCACCTTCACACAACTAAGCTTTCTCAACCCTTTGATTCTGTTTGTTTAGGCAGCACCACTAATAGGATTGATAGTAGTACTTGGCATGCTAGACTGGGGCATCCTCATACTCGCGCAATTGAACTGATCTTACCTGCTTTATCATTCAATCATCTAGAGTGTGAGGCTTGCATATTAGGGAAGCATTGTAGGACTGTGTTTCCAACATCAGAGACTATATATGAGAATTGTTTTTATTTGGTGCACTCTGATGTGTGAACATCTCCATGTGTGTCTAGGGATAACCAGAAGTATTTTGTGACTTTCATAGATGAAAAGTCTAAGTATACTTGGATCACATTACTTCCATCCAAGGATAGGGTACTAGATGCCTTTGTAAACTTCCAAGCATATGTTACTAACCATTACAATGCTACTGTGAAGGTACTAAGGTCAGATAATGGAGGAGAGTACACCAGCAATGCTTTCAAGAGTCATCTAGCAAAGCATGGCATAGTGCACCAGACCAGTTGTCCTTACACACCACAACAGAATGGGGTTGCTGAGAGGAAGAATAGACACCTAATGGAGGTCTCTAGATCCATGATGTATCACTCCAATGTTCCAAAACGTTTTTGGGGGGATGCTGTTCAGACTGCTTGCTACCTCATCAACCGGATACCAACCAAGGTCTTGAAGAATCTATCCCCTTTTGAAGTGTTGAATAAGAGCAAGCCATACATTGATCATCTGCGAGTGTTTGGATGCTTGTGTTATGTCTTGGTTCCAGGAGAGCAGAGAAACAAGCTTGATGCTAAGAGCACTAAAGCTATGTTAATGGGTTACTCAATAACTCAGAAAGGGTACAAGTGTTATGATCCAGTAACAAGAAGAGTGTTGGTGTCCAGAGATGTGAAATTCATAGAGTCAAGAGGGTATTAGGAGGAGAAGAAGTGGGAAGACTTGGAGGATCTGTCTCAAGCTCCATCAGATAAGGCAACAACACTTAGGATGGTGTTGGAGAAGCTAGGGATAAACATGTCTCAGGATCAGGAACCCAGAAGGAGAGAACCTTCTGATCAGGCTGAAGAAGCTGAAAGAACAACCCCTCTTGATCATGAGAGGGGGAATGGATCTGAATCAGGTGTGCAAGAGCAGAACCAAGAGGATTCAGGTTATCATGATCAAGATGTGACACAAGAAGTAGAGAATGATGCTCAGTCTAGTGGAGATGAGCAAGGAGAGCCTACTGGTTTAGAAGAACAAGCTCAAGATGAAGTACAAACTGAAGATCAGGTTCAACCCTTGCGAAGGAGCACAAGGATAAAGAAGGATCCTTCCAACTGGGTAAACACGAGAGTGTACTACAATGCCCAGGCTGTGGAGCATCCTTCCCAAGCAGTGTGTTCCTTTGCTGAGTTTCCAGAAGAGCATTGTGCCTTCATGATTAGTCTGGATGAGAGCTATGTACCAAGGTCCTTTGAAGAGGCTATGATGCAGAAAGAGTGGAAAGATTATGTGGCTGATGAGTCAGATGCAATGATCATAAATGATACATGGTATGAGAGTGAGCTACCAAGAGGGAAGAGAGCGGTGTCAAGCAGATGGATCTTCACCATCAAGTACTTACCAAATGAAAAGATTGATAGACTCAAGACCAGGCTGGTAGCAAGGGAGTTTACACAGACTTATGGAGAAGACTACATTGACACATTTGCTCCAGTGGCCAAGCTTCACACAATTCGGATTGTGCTATCTATTGCAACAAACTTGGAGTGGGATCTGTGGCAGATGGATGTGAAGAATGCTTTCTTGCAAGGTGAACTAGAAGATGAGGTATACATGCTTCCACCTCCTGGTCTTAAGCATCTAGTGAAGCCAGGAAATGTGTTGAGATTGAAGAAGGCAATATATGGGCTGAAACAGTCACCTAGAGCTTGGTACAGAAAGCTGAGTACAACTCTCAATGGGAGAGGGTTCAGGAAGTCTGAACTGGATCATACACTCTTCACCTTGACAGGACCATCAGGAATCATTGTACTCTTGGTATATGTAGATGATATAATTATCACAGGGAGTGATAAGGCTGGGATTCAAGCTACTAAAGAGTTTCTCAAGTCAGTGTTTGATATTAAAGACTTAGGAGAAATGAAGTATTTTCTGGAATTGAGATATGCAGATCTAAGGAGGGTTTGTTTATGTCTCAAAGGAAGTATACTATGGATATGTTGAAGGAGACTGATGTGCTTGGAGGAAAGATAGCTAAGACACCTCTTGAGGAGGGGTATAAGGTTCTGCGTGAGGGGGAGGTTGAAGAGAATCAGTTGTTTGAGGATGCTAAGCTGTATAGGAAGATGGTTGGCAAACTGATCTACTTGGCCATCACAAGACCAGATATATGTTTTGCTGTGATTCAAGTGAGTCAACATATGCAGGCACCAAAGGTACATCACTGGAAGATGGTTGATAGGATACTGAGGTACTTGAGTGGCACGACTGGACAAGGAGTTTGGATGGGATGTAATGGCAGTACAGAAGTGGTTGGGTATTGTGATGCTTATTGGGCAGGAGATAGAGTGGACAGAAGATCAACTACTGGGTATTGTACATTCATTGGAGGGAATCTGGTCACTTGGAAGAGTAAGAAGCAGAAGGTTATCTCATGTTCTAGTGCTGAAGCTGAGTATAGAGCCATGTTGAAGCTGACAAATGAGTTGGTCTGGATCAAAGGTATCTTGAAGAATCTGGAGATTGAGCAGGCCACTCCCATGACAATGCATTGTGACAATCAAGCAGCTATCCACATTGCTTCTAACTCAGTCTTTCATGAGAGGACGAAGCACATAGAAGTTGACTGTCACAAGGTGAGGCAGATGATTATCTTATGAGTGATACTGCCATGTTATACAAGAAGTGAAGACCAACTTGCTGATGTGTTTACTAAGGCAGCAAGACTAAAGACAATGGATTCCATTCTTTCTAGGCTTGGACTCATTGATCTTACTCCTAGGAGCTGATCCCCTTAACCATGGAGTCTCCACTCTTTTTCCCTCATTAAGGTTTTATCCCAATGGGTTTTCCTTGGTGAGGTTTTTAATGAGGGAGGTCTTCATGGTTTCCAAGCTAGACAGGTTCACTGAGTCTAGCTTGAGGGGGAGTGTTGAGAGGAAGGTAATGAAGAGATGGAGTCTTGGAGGTTCAGGGATCAATTAGAGAAGAGAAGTGTTGAGGTTGACAAAGTAACTCCAAAAGTTACCATAGTAACTTTTGGAAAGTTACTGAAGGTAAATAAGGCAAGATGAGAAGTTACCTTGCATTTATCCATTCTCGACAGGAGGAACACGACCAGGGAGAGTGGATAGGGTAAGAGGATAAGGTGAGACCACAGCTGGAAAGGAAGAGCTACTTTCCAGCCTGTCCAAGCATGTGGAGCCTCTCAGCCAAGTATTTGTATTGACCTCACATGCTTATAGGTCCAGGTTGAATTCATTGAACCTAGACATGATTGTATTCTCTTTATATCTTGTAAACTCTCATCTGAATCAAGTAATGTAGTTTTGAGTCTCTCTCTCTCTAATTCGCCATTCTCTCTCTATTCTCTGAATCTCTCTTACAAACCACTCTTATTCTCTCTTAATCTTTGATTTACACTCACTAGAACACTAAAACACAAAAGTGTTTAGCCAAATAGACTAAACATGGATATCTTGATTAGAAAGTGGAATAACTTCTTCAGCCTAACTACTATGAGATTTATTCAATTTCTTGGAGACTATCCACTGACTAATGGTTCCAAATCAAGATTCTTACATATCCATTCATCCTGGTTTGATTAGAAGCTTGAAGAACTTGCCATATGGCCAAACAGACTAAACATGGATATCTTGATTAGAAAGTGAAATAACTTCTTCAACCTAATTCCTATGAGATTTATTCAATTTCATGGAGACTCTCCACTTATTAATGGTTCCAAATCAAGCATCTCACATATCCATTCATCCTGGTTTGATTAGAAGCTTGAAGAACTTGCCATATGGCTAAACACACTAAACATGGATATCTTGATTAGAAAGTGTAATAACTTCTTCAACCTAACTCCTATGAGATTTATTCAATTTCATGGAAACACTCCACTGACTAATGGTTCCAAACTAGGCTTCTTACATTTACATTCATCGTGGTTTGATTAGAAGCTTGAAGAACTTGCCATATGGCCAAATATGCTAAACATGGATACCTTGATTCGAAAGTGGAATAACTTCTTCAACCTAACTCCTATGAGATTTACTCAATTTCATGGAGACTATACACTGATTAATGGTTCCAAATCAAGCTTCTTACATATCCATTCATCCTTGTTTGTTTAGAAGCTTGAAGAACTTGCCATATGGCCAAACATGCTAAACATGAATATCTTGATTAGAAAGTGGAATAACTTCTTCAACCTAACTCCTATGAGATTTATTCAATTTCATTGAAAATCTCCACCGATAAATGGTTCCAAATAAGGCTTCTTACATATCCATTCATCGTGGTTTGATTAGAAGCTTGAAGAACTTGCCATATGGCCAAATATGCTAAACATGGATACCTTGATTCGAAAGTGGAATAACTTCTTCAACCTAACTCCTATGAGATTTATTCAATTTCATGGAAATTCTACACTGATTAATGGTTCCAAATCAAGCTTCTTACATATCCATTCATCCCGGTTTGATTATAAGCTTGAAGAACTTGCCATATGGCCAAACAGGCTAAACATGGATATCTTGATTAGAAAGTGGAATAACTTCTTCAACCTTTCTCTTATGAGATATATTAAACTTAATGGAGACTATCCACTTATTAATGGTTCCAAACCTAGCTTCTTACATATTGATTCATCCTGGTTTGATTAGTAGCTTGAAGAACTTGCCATATGGCCAAACAAGCTAAACATGGATATCTTGATTAGAAAGTGGAATAATTTATTCAACCTAACTCCTATGAGATTTAATTAATTTCATGGAGACTCTCCACTGATTAATGGTTCCAAATAAAGCTTCTTACATATCCATTCATCCTGATTTGATTAGAACCTTGAAGAACTTGCCATATGGCCAAATAGGCTAAACATGGATACCTTGATTAGAAAGTGGAATAACTTCTTCAACCTAACTCCTATGAGATTTATTCAATTTCTTGGAGACTATCCACTGATTAATGGTTCCAAATCAAGACTCTTACATATCCATTCATCCTGATTTGATTAGAAGCTTGAAGAACTTGCCATATGGCCAAATAGACTAAACATGGATATCTTGATTAGAAAGTGGAATAACTTCTTCAACCTAACTCCTATGAGATTTATTCAATTTCCTGGAGACTATACACTGATTAATGGTTCCAAATCAAGCTTCTTACATATCCATTCATCCTTGTTTGATTAGAAGCTTGAAGAACTTGCCATATGGCCAAACAGGCTAAACATGAATATTTTGATTAGAAAGTGGTATAACTTCTTCAACCTAATCCTATGAGATTTATTCAATTTCATGAAAACTATCCACTGATTAATGGTTCCAAATAAGGCTTCTTACATATCCATTCATCGTGGTTTGATTAGAAGCTTGAAGAACTTGCCATATGGCCAAATATGCTAAACGTGGATACCTTGATTCGAAAGTGGAATAACTTCTTCAACCTATCTCCTATGAGATTTATTCAATTTCATGGAGATTCTACACTGATTAATGGTTCCAAATCAAGCTTCTTACATATCCATTCATCCTATTTTGATTAGAAGCTTGAAGAACTTGCCATATGGCCAAACATTCTAAACATGGGTATCTTGATTAGAAAGTGGAATAACTTCTTCAACCTTACTCCTATGAGATTTATTCAATTTCATGGAGACTATCCACTGATTAATGGTTCCAAATCAAGCTTCTTACATATCCATTCATCCTGGTTTGATTAGAAGCTTGAAGAACTTGCCATATGGCCAAACAGACTAAACATGAATATCTTGATTAGAAAGTGTAATAACTTCTTCAACCTAACTCCTATGAGATTTATTCAATTTCATGGAGATTCTCCACTTATTAATGGTTCCAAATCAAGCTTCTCACATATCCATTCATCCTGGTTAGATTAGAAGCTTGAAGAACTTGCCATATGGCCAAATAGGCTAAACATGGATACCTTGATTAGAAAGTGGAATAACTTCTTCAACCTAACTCCTATGAGATTTATTCAATTTCATGGAGACTCTCCATTGATTAATGGTTCCAAATCAAGCTTCTTACATATCCATTCATCCTGGTTTGATTAGAAGCTTGAAGAACTTGCCATTTGTCCAAATAGGCTAAACAAGGATATCTTGATTAGAAAGTGCAATAACTTCTTCAACCTAACTCCTATAAGATTTATTCAATTTCATGGAGACTCTCCACCGATTAATGGTTCCAAATCAAGCTTCTTACATATCCATTCATCCTGGTTTGATTAGAAGCTTGAAGAACTTGCCATATGGCCAAACAGGCTAAACATGGATATATTGATTAGAAAGTGGAATAACTTCTTCAACCTTTCTCCTATGAGATATATTCAATTTAATGGAGACTATCCACTTATTAATGATTCCAAACCGAGCTTCTTACATATTGATTCATCCTGGTTTGATTAGAAGCTTGAAGAACTTGTCATATGGCCAAACATGCTAAACATGGATATCTTGATTAGAAAGTGGAATAACTTCTTCAACCTAACTCCTATGAGATTTAATTAATTTCATGGAGACTCTCCACTGATTGATGGTTCCAAATAAAGCTTCTTACATATCCATTCATCCTGGTTTGATTAGAACCTTGAAGAACTTGCCATATGGCCAAATAGGCTAAACATGGATACCTTGATTAGAAAGTGGAATAACTTCTTCAATCTAAATCCTATGAGATTTATTCAATTTCATGGAGACCATCCACTGATTAATAGTTCCAAATCAATCTTCTTACATATCCATTCATCCTGGTTTGATTAGAAGCTTGAAGAACTTTCCATATGGCCAAACATGCTAAACATGGATATCTTGATTAGAAAGTGGAATAACTTCTTCAACCTAACTCCTATGAGATTTATTCAATTTCATGGAGACTCTACACTGATTAATGGTTCCAAATAAAGATTCTTACATATCCATTTATCCTTGTTTGATTAGAACCTTGAAGAACTTGCCATATGGCCAAACAGGCTAAACATGGATATCTTGATTTGAAATTGGAATAACTTCTTCAACTTAACTCCTATGAGATTTATTCAATTTCATGGAGACTCTCCACTGATTAATGGTTCCAAACGAAGCTTCTTACATATCCATTCATCCTGGTTTGATTAGAAGCTGAAAGAACTTGCCATATTGCCAAACATGCTAAACATTGATATCTTAATTAGAAAGAGGAATAACTTCATCAACCTTACTCCTATGAGATTTATTCAATTTCATGGAGACTATCCACTGAATAATGGTTCCAAATCAAGCTTCTTACATATCCATTCATCCTGGTTTGATTAAAAGCTTGAAGAACTTGCGATATTGTCAAACACACTAAACAAGGATATCTTGATTATAAAGTGTAATAACTTCTTCAACCTAACTCCTATGAGATTTATTCAATTTCATGGAAACTCTCCACTGATTAATGGTTCCAAACGAGGCTTCTTATATATCCATTCTACCTGGTTTGAATAGAAGCTTGAAGAACTTGCCATATGGCCAAACAGGCTAAACATGAATATCTTGATTAGAAAGTGGAATAACTTCTTCAACCTAACTCCTATGAGATTTATTCAATTTCATGGAGACTCTCCATTGATTAATTGTTCAAGATCAAGCTTCTTACATATCCATTCATCCTGGTTTGATTAGAACCTTGAAGAACTATATGGCCAAATAGGCTAAACATGGATACCTTGATTAGAAAGTGGAATAACTTCTTCAACCTAACTCCTATGAGATTTATTTAATTTCTTGGAGACTATCCACTGATTAATGGTTCCAAATCAAGACTCTTACATATCCATTCATCCTGGTTTGATTAGAAGCTTGAAGAACTTGCCATATGGCCAAATAGACTAAACATGGATATTTTGATTAGAAAGTGGAATAACTTCTTCAACCTAACTCGTATGAGATTTATTCAATTTCATGGAGATTATCCACTTAATTAATGGTTCCAAATCAAACTTCTCACATATCCATTCATCCTGGTTTGATTAGAAGCTTGAAGAACTTGCCATATGGCCAAATAGGCTAAACATGGGTACCTTGATTAGAAAGTGAAATAACTTCTTCAACCTAACTCCTATGAGATTTATTCAATTTCTTGGAGACTATCCACTGATTAATGGTTACAAATCAAGACTCTTACATATCCATTGATCCTGGTTTGATTAGAAGCTTGAAGAACTTGCCATATGGCCAAACATGCTAAACATGGATATCTTGATTAGAAAGTGGAATAACTTCTTCAACCTAACTCCTATGAGATTTAATTAATTTCATGGAGACTCTCCACTGATTGATGGTTCCAAATAAAGCTTCTTACATATCCATTCATCCTGGTTTGAATAGAAGCTTGAAGAACTTGCCATATGGCCAAATAGGCTAAACATGGATACCTTGATTAGAAAGTGGAATAACTTCTTCAACCTTACTCCTATGAGATTTATTCAATTTCATGGAGACTATCCACTGATTAATGGTTCCAAATCAAGCTTCTTACATATCCATTCATCCTGGTTTGATTAGAAGCTTGAAGAACTTGCCATATGGCCAAATAGACTAAACATGGATATTTTGATTAGAAAGTGGAATAACTTCTTCAACCTAACTCGTATGAGATTTATTCAATTTCATGGAGATTATCCACTTAATTAATGGTTACAAATCAAACTTCTCACATATCCATTCATCCTGGTTTGATTAGAAGCTTGAAGAACTTGCCATATGGCCAAATAGGCTAAACATGGGTACCTTGATTAGAAAGTGAAATAACTTCTTCAACCTAACTCCTATGAGATTTATTCAATTTCATTGAGACTATCCACTGATTAATGGTTCCAAATCGAGCTTCTTACATATTGATTCATCCTGGTTTGATTAGAAGCTTGAAGAACATGCCATATGGCCAAACAGGCTAAACATGGATATCTTGATTAGAAAGTGGAATAACTTCTTCAACCTAACTCCTATGAGATTTATTCAATTTCATGGAGACTATCCACTGATTAATGGTTCCAAATCAAGCTTCTTACATATCCATTCATCCTGGTTTGATTAGAAGCTTGAAGAACTTGCCAAATGGCCAAACAGACTAAACATGAATATCTTGATTAGAAAGTGTAATAACTTCTTCAACCTAACTCCTATGAGATTTATTCAATTTCATGGAGATTCTCCACTTATTAATGGTTCCAAATCAAGCTTCTCACATATCCATTCATCCTGGTTAGATTAGAAGCTTGAAGAACTTGCCATATGGCCAAATAGGCTAAACATGGATACCTTGATTAGAAAGTGGAATAACTTCTTCAACCTAACTCCTATGAGATTTATTCAATTTCATGGAGACTCTCCATTGATTAATGGTTCCAAATCAAGCTTCTTACATATCCATTCATCCTGGTTTGATTAGAAGCTTGAAGAACTTGCCATTTGTCCAAATAGGCTAAACAAGGATATCTTGATTAGAAAGTGCAATAACTTCTTCAACCTAACTCCTATAAGATTTATTCAATTTCATGGAGACTCTCCACTGATTAATGGTTCCAAATCAAGCTTCTTACATATCCATTCATCCTGGTTTGATTAGAAGCTTGAAGAACTTGCCATATGGCCAAACAGGCTAAACATGGATATATTGATTAGAAAGTGGAATAACTTCTTCAACCTTTCTCCTATGAGATATATTCAATTTAATGGAGACTATCCACTTATTAATGATTCCAAACCGAGCTTCTTACATATTGATTCATCCTGGTTTGATTAGAAGCTTGAAGAACTTGCCATATGGCCAAACATGCTAAACATGGATATCTTGATTAGAAAGTGGAATAACTTCTTCAACCTAACTCCTATGAGATTTAATTAATTTCATGGAGACTCTCCACTGATTGATGGTTCCAAATAAAGCTTCTTACATATCCATTCATCCTGGTTTGATTAGAACCTTGAAGAACTTGCCATATGGCCAAATAGGCTAAACATGGATACCTTGATTAGAAAGTGGAATAACTTCTTCAATCTAAATCCTATGAGATTTATTCAATTTCATGGAGACTATCCACTGATTAATAGTTCCAAATCAATCTTCTTCCATATCCATTCATCCTGGTTTGATTAGAAGCTTGAAGAACTTTCCATATGGCCAAACATGCTAAACATGGATATCTTGATTAGAAAGTGGAATAACTTCTTCAACCTAACTCCTATGAGATTTATTCAATTTCATGGAGACTCTCCACTGATTAATGGTTCCAAATAAAGATTCTTACATATCCATTTATCCTTGTTTGATTAGAACCTTGAAGAACTTGCCATATGGCCAAACAGGCTAAACATGGATATCTTGATTTGCAATTGGAATAACTTCTTCAACTTAACTCATATGAGATTTATTCAATTTCATAGAGACTCTCCACTGATTAATGGTTCCAAACGAAGCTTCTTACATATCCATTCATCCTGGTTTGATTAGAAGCTGAAAGAACTTGCCATATTGCCAAACATGCTAAACATTGATATCTTAATTAGAAAGAGGAATAACTTCATCAACCTTACTCCTATGAGATTTATTCAATTTCATGGAGACTATCCACTGAATAATGGTTCCAAATCAAGCTTCTTACATATCCATTCATCCTGGTTTGATTAAAAGCTTGAAGAACTTTCGATATTGTCAAACACACTAAACAAGGATATCTTGATTATAAAGTGTAATAACTTCTTCAACCTAACTCCTATGAGATTTATTCAATTTCATGGAAACTCTCCACTGATTAATGGTTCCAAACGAGGCTTCTTATATATCCATTCTACCTGGTTTGAATAGAAGCTTGAAGAACTTGCCATATGGCCAAACAGGCTAAACATGGATATCTTGATTAGAAAGTGGAATAACTTCTTCAACCTTTCTCCTATGAGATATATTCAATTTAATGGAGACTATCCACTTATTAATGGTTCCAAACCGAGCGTCTTACATATTGATTCATCCTGGTTTGATTAGAAGCTTGAAGAACTTGCCATATGGCCAAACAAGCTAAACATGGATATCTTGATTAGAAAGTGGAATAACTTCTTCAACCTAACTCCTATGAGATTTAATTAATTTCAAGGAGACTCTCCACTGATTAATGGTTCCAAATAAAGCTTCTTACATATCCATTCATCATGGTTTGATTAGAACCTTGAAGAACTTGCCATATGGCCAAATAGGCTAAACATGGATACCTTGATTAGAAAGTGGAATAACTTCTTCAACCTAACTCCTATGAGATTTATTCAATTTCTTGGAGACTATCCACTGATTAATGGTTCCAAATCAAGACTCTTACATATCCATTCATCCTGGTTTGATTAGAAGATTGAAGAACTTGCCATATGGCCAAATAGACTAAACATGGATATCTTGATTAGAAAGTGGAATAACTTCTTCAACCTAACTCCTATGAGATTTATTCAATTTCATGGAAACTCTCCACTGAATAATGGTTCCAAACAAGGCCTCTTACATATACATTCATCGTGGTTTGATTAGAAGCTTGAAGAACTTGCCATATGGCCAAAT
>MU107402.1:0-53355 GCA_012274485.2 Sinapis alba
CAGAGGCAGACTGTCCAAAAAGGCTTCCACTACATTTCTGGACTCAGATAGATTGACAAGGAGATCATCCGGTAATGGGATAAATATATCATCTAGATCAGAAACGACCATCATTTGCGGTTGACTCAAAGATGACTGCATTGCCCAGGTCCAAAAATAATACATGATTAAGGCTAACGTATTTCAGAACAAAAAAAAATCCAAGAGAATTTAGAATTCTTTTACCTTCATGTTGTAAAAATGTAAAGTGCTGTCATAAGTAATAAATCCAATTTGAGTTCTGGGATAACCAGGCAGGTTATCCAAACAAGACTTAATCGTTTGTGTAGCAACCTGCAAAAGGATAAAAGTGGCGGTGTAACTTATCTCCATAATCTAGTCAAGATCCATTGATACGTAGTGTATTTAGATAAAAGCAAGCATGGACTGATTCTTACTAACTAAGGAAGAAAAATGTTAATGCACAACAAAACTATAAGGCAGGATATTAAAATCCAACATACTTACCTCAAGCATCCCACTTTTAGTAGCAGAAAATGAAACATCAATGAGGAAGAAGTAGATTGGTGGCATCGGAGGCCGAACCATGTATTCTGTTGGAGCAATGATTTCAACACTGCCCTTTGTCAGCTCAGGCCTTTGATCCATGTCCATTCTTCGGCCAGTAGCATCTAAATGTGAGAAGTATTCACCAGGCACTGAACAAGAAATTAGTCCATAACTATTAATATTCATTTAATAAGCATATGCCTGAAAGTACTGAACATAGAGCCATGCTCCAATAGTTTATGGAAATGAAAAGGACATTCCAATGACTGGTCAACATTTCATATCATCCCACAAGGATGACATTCCACCACAATACAAAAACACATACACAACACAAAAAACAGTTCCTTGTAGCTTTCACCAGATCCATTTACGATAATTATATACTAAGACAGATTAAACAAACACAACTGGAAAAAACTAGCCATTAAGAAAAATCAGAGAGAAACAAATTGCACGACCATTAGCCAAAGCATATTCAATCAACAACGGCATTCTACACCACTTTGGTTAACAAAACCAATCCTGGAGATTCGGAAAAATTACCATCATTAAGCATAGAACAAATATTACACCGCCACTTTCTTCCAGAATCTGTAAAAGTAACATAAGGATTCACATAGGTACGACATCTTCTGCAGCGGATGATGCCACTTGAACCAAAATCAATAAGTGGTACTTCCTCCTGAACAGATATAAACGACAATTTTCAAAATAAGAGGAAAGTTATATGCAGCACATGAAAGATTTTAAATGATTTGATTGTTAGCTTGAAGAATACTAACCCCTTCAGGAGCCTCAGCAAGTGGACAAACCACAGCTCCTAGAGGCAAATGCCACCTCGACGCCAGAGACTGGGAATTTGGTATTGCACTAGTTGTCAGCCGTAGATATCTAGAATGACAATTCATGGGGTGCGCTTCAGCAAACGAACTTGGCTCCACGTCACCGTCCAATGGCCTTGGGAATGAGGTATGATCAAGTCCTGGCTCAAGCGACCCCGGAATATTAGAAAGGGATAGCGAATTGAAATCTTCAACCAAGCCTTGAACGTTACTGGTAGGAGGCGCATAGCTTGGATGCAGGTTCTGCTGTCCTTGGTACTGAGAAAAGCCTCCTGTTTGAGGAGGGTATGATGAGACTGTAGAAGGAGGACCCTGAGATGGAGGCTGGAACGGCTTTGGAGGACCCTGTAAGACCTGATTGCTGGGATAACCAGGATAAGATTGCTGTGGACCACCACCAACACCGGAATAAGACGGATTAACTGGAGGCATGGACTGTTGAAAACTAGGACCAGGAGGAGAAGCAAATCCTCCAGGTAAACCAGAAGTCATGCTTTGTGGAGGAGGTCCCATTGTAACAGGCGCCATTGGTTGCTGTGGGCGAAAAGACATTGGAGGCGATAAGTGACCTGCAAGAGTCTGAGATGGTGGTGGACCACTAGGAGGAGGGTTTTGTGTAGCCGAGAACGGAGGAGGAGTTGGAAACCGCTGAAAAGAACCACCACCAGGAGGACCATAAGCTGGTCTACTCACTGGAATCTGAGAAACCAAAGGAGGTTGGCCAGGCCTCATCACACCCGCTGGTGGAGCCATAGGAGGACCAGAAGGTGTGAAAGGCCTTGTAGGTGGTCTAAAACCAACAGTCTCTGGTCCACCGGATTGAGGTGGAACACCTGGCGGCGGAGCAGATGCAAATGGAGAGCTGGAGGAGGACGGAGGAGGCCTAGCTGGAAAATTCGAAAAACCCTGATTCTCCGTATTCATTATTGCTTACACAGCTTAACGAAGGTATAGGCAAACTCGAAGAAACGGATCCGATCAATTACAATCCTAGATTCTACCTAGACTCATCTAGAATCGGTAGTTTTACTTCAAATTTTTCAAAAAAACTGGGAACTTCTGCGATGACCTTTCGTCTCTATCTCAAGACGATCTTCTACTATGATTTAGATCGGGAAACGTATAATAGAAACTCTCTCTCCGCTCGCTTCTTCTGAAGATCTGGATCAATCACCGTTGAATATGAGCTTAAAGAATTCTAAATTGACATGAATTTTTAGAATATTGTTAAGAGCGCGAACACTACCTCAAGTTAGAGAGAGAGAGAGAAACCTTGAGAATCTGCGGAGGACGAAACTGATTCAACAGCAGCGATCGGATTCAGATCGTGACTGACCTCCCCTAAGAAGATTTGACACGTAATTGCGCGGCGAAGGAGACGATGTGATATTGATATGGGCCAAGAATTGGGCTTACCGGTTTGTATCGTTACAGCTCGTTTAGGTTGTGTAGTCCTATCTATCCCCATTGCAAAAAGAGTAATGTGAATAGGTCGTTAGTTTTGTCATTTACAAATTTCTTTTATATAGCAAAACATAAAATTATATCGTCAACAGCAGGGTTCGAACCTGCGCGGGCGAAGCCCAACAGATTTCAAGTCTGTCTCCTTAACCACTCGGACATATTGACTATTTTGCTTGTTGAATTCTAAATAAATATTAAAACTGTTTACATCTCAACGAAAACAAAACTTTATCAGAAAGCGGCGGAAGCAGACGACGACGAGGATAATGATTCGGAAGAAGCAGAGGAGAAATCATCGTTAGCTATTAGATTGTATACCGATTATGTATGGTTGAAACCGGTTAGGATACTTATATATATAGTTGAAACTTTTTTTATTTTTTTCTTGGAGAAATATTCATTATTGTTACATTCAACAGTGTAGACAAAAAAGACCAAACTCTGAGCTTAGCAATGGTCAACAAGACGGTTGTGACGGGAACATAGATCAGGTTGTCTCACAATATAAATCTGATCTCCGACCTTACTGCTCGAGTCTTGGTTCCTATACCATGTCCAAAGTGCCCATGTCTCATTCTTCACCTGCGTAATAATCTAATTAAAAACTCTTTAACGTGGTTTTGGCGCGTTTAGGAGTTAGTTAAAACCGTTACCTCTAATATTCCATGCCCAAAACTGCTTTCTCTCAAGGCACTATACTCAGGTTGCTGATCCCAACAGAACTTACCAGTCGCGGTGAAGTTCCAACCGCAAAACTCCCCACCCATGGCTGGATCCGGCGTGGTTAATGGGTCAGGACATTTACCTGGTTCGTCCGCGTGCTCAATAGCCATCTTTTCACGGTTACCTCCATCACCAACCACTATGTAAACTGGACCACATGGGTCTAGTTCGTAGTTGTAAACTCTGTTCGACCGTTCATAAGCATGAACCTGGAAAAAAATGTTTAGTCAATCATTGAAAGCAAAGATTAAAAAAAAGACAGTGGGGTGGGTCTTACATGTCCGTTGAAGACAATGTCGGTACCGTAAGAGTAAAGTAACTCCTCCATAGCTTCTTTCATACATTCAGCTTCTCTGTAATGCGCTGTGTAAGTGCTATACCAAGGTGGATGCCAAGAAACTACTAACCATGGAGTTATAAATCTATCAAACTTAGCTAGATCCTTCTTTAGCCACTCGTATTGTTCCTCTGCAGAAAACCAGAAAAAAAACCCTTAGAAAAAAAAAAGATTCAGAAACAGACAAGTTTTTAAAAGATTCAACAAAACCTGATTTGTCAAAGGAGATGTAAGCACCAAGCATTACAAAGTGAATCCCACCAGCGTTAAAAGAATAATACATCTTAGAAGAAGAGCCACTTTCTTTAAAAGGGAAAGCGAATCTTGAGCTATAAGCTTCAAAAGTCTTGTTCTCAGCTTGCAACTCGATCTCATGGTTTCCTTCAATCACCATCAAAGGAACTTTTGAAGTCAGAGTCTCCATAAACCTACCCCAGTAATCCCAACGTGGCTGATACGTCTCGTGTATAGGCGTATCTGAGAAACTGCAAGAGTAACAATCTGAGCTAGTCCCGTTCGTTAGGTACAAGTTTGCGTAGCTCACGTCACCGATCAGTAAAACAAGATCCGGAGAGTTTTGAAGCAAATGAGTAATCGTGTCTGTTGTGTTGTAAGTGAGACCAAGATCACCCACAACTGCTATTCTTCCGGGATAACTCGAGGGGCTAGAAACCGGCATTGTCCTGAAATGGTGTATCTTACTCATTGCATGTCGTGAAGGATCCCCACATCGATAGTAATAGACAGTACTTGGTTTCAGCCCTGCGATTAAGACAAACCATGTAAATGCAAACGCACCACACACAGAGGAAGCCCATATACTATATACAAAGAGCTAAGCTAAAGAGCAGCAGAGAGAGAGAGAAGAACCTGTGATACGAACATGGTGTATGATTCCAGAAGTATAGTTTAAGAGACCGTCAAAAGGGTAAAGTTGATTATAAACAAGTGAATGTCCTTTGGCTTCATGACTTAGTGAGTGTCTCAAAGTACCGAACTGGACAATACTGTCGATACTTGTCGGATCTAATGGCTTCACGTTCTTGCCGATCTGGAACTCACCTTTCAAACACAAACTTACTATAGTAAAAAATCAAAAGATCCTAACTTTAGATACAAGTAACTGAAAAAGAGCTCTATGTCTGAAAAAGAGTACAAGAGTTGGTAATAAAGATTCGTCCTTTAGCATTTATTACATAAGCACTCTGTTCTTTATGTCGAAATTATAAAAAAAAAAACTAACTTGCAGAGAGTTATTATAAAAATCACGTAAAGGTATGTAGAAAAGCGAACCTGTGATCCAAGAGACCCATATGGAATCGTAATCGGATGAAAGAGATAGAGAAATTTGCTCCGGCTCGAAACCGGTGACGTGGCGGCGGACACGAGGATCGGTATCAGGCAAATCGATTGCCTTTCCTCGGAGAGATGTGTCTAACGGAACAGTCACCGGAACAAACGGTCCGTCTAATGTTGACGGGATATATTCGGCGGAGAAGGTTGCCGGCGAGAGAAAGCAGAAGAGTAGAAGAAGTTGAAGTCTGAGGAAAGTGATAGTATCGTTATGAAACGTCATCGTTTTGACGGGGTAGTGGCGGAGCTTTTCAGTAGTAGTGGGCGGCTTTCTTATATCTGTTGGTGTTGGGGATATTTTGGGAAGAGATTAAAATATACTACTTCCGTTTCGATTTAATTGCCGTTGAACAATTTTTTTTTGTTTTAAAATAATTATTGTTTTAGAATTTCAATGCAAAATTTATTAATAAAATTCTCTATTTTACTTTTTTATTGGTTAAAATATGGTTAAATGTATAATTAATTATATTTTTATTTTGAAAATATATAAAATTATATATTTTTTTAATATGTATTCATAAATTTAGAATGATAAGTAAAATCAAACGGATGGAGTATAAAGTATCAAGATTAAATAGCCATGATCGTTAAGCAAATGATCACTCTCAAGTCATTTAACTCGCCATTATGATCATGAGACCAAGATTTTTACCAACATGGCTATATTATTCTTTTCCAAATTATTTTCCCTATGTGTATAGTATTAGTATGTGTAGTTCAATGAGATTTATATTATAAGTTTTATATATAATAAACTATATATTATATGATGTACAGAGTGACATTTGTTTATATAAATTTTATATTCCAATCTTCTGTGGTGGAGAAATCTAACCATAATGTTTTGTGCCTTTCTGTTTTGTATTTTTCTGGATACAAGATGTTTTTGGTCTGCATTGCCAGTTATATTATTATAATCTTTTAGTAATGGGGTTTTTGTTGGTTAGTAACTAGAATGTATTTTATCTATAATACTGGGTTTTTTCTTCTTTCTTAAAATATGGTGGCATTCATTCCTCAATGAGTACAATTTTGTTGTCATCGAATGCGTCACAAATGTCAGCACTTCCCTTATAAATAAAAATATTGTTTTTTTTAAATGTTGAATTATTCATCTATAGTTATGCAACTGTGTATAACAACATCGTGTATAACGTAAACAAACGCTTGTAAAACCAAAACTCATTTGACTAAAAACCATTATATTCATGGTCTGAGTTAGAGTCAGGTTCCTTTGATCAATTAGTCTCTCTGCCCATGAGCAAACCCATTCCAATTCGGACGTGCTATGGAGGCGTCCAATTAGAAAGTAGTTCGATTGGGCTAAAGACCAACTAATCTATGGTTCAGCTGAGCCCAAACCAAATGGACAATAGGAATATCCAAACTTTTAAAATTTTAAGATTTTATTAATTTGAAGAATTTCAATTTAATAGCACTAGAATGACCATATAGTCAGGTTCCATTAATCAGTTAGGCATCCAATATCTCCCCTTTTTAATTTTACCATATTGTAATATATTTGTGCGTTGCTCTAATTATGGTGGTTTGATATAATCTCTTTACATTTTTTTTTCTCAATTTATATAGCTTAAGTTTGTAAAATAACTAATTTTGTACAGAAACGCAGAATTAAAAAAAGGTTTGAGTAAAGTAAACAATCTGCTCTCACGTCTTTGGGTAAGAATGGACACTTGTTATTTGCTTCATATTATACAATTATTTGCTTCATATTATACGAATATATGATTTTTAGTCTTTGTTATTTGTTTCAAATTTTATCGGATATTTGATTTTCATTTGTTTTACTTCAAAAAATATATATATCTAAAATTTTATGAATATTTACAAATATTTATAAATGTTTACAAGTATCTCGTCTATTTTGTTCAATACAAGTAAATTTCATCTTTTAGAAAATATTTTTCATAATAATATAAAATATAAAGTAAAATTTAATGAAATTATATGTTTTATAAATTTTTAAAATTAATAATTTTTCTTATAAATTAATATTTTTAGAAAATTATAGTTTTCTACAAAGATTTTATTTTATTTTCTTAATATTTTAACATATAATTTATTAAATAAAATTATATATTAAAATAATTATTATATAAGTATATATTTAAACAATATATTTAATTATAGATACATCTATCTATATAAAGATCAAAGCAAATATCTATTTTTAAGTTTTTTTAGTATTTGTAATTTTATTTTATTTTTAATCTATTTTGATTTTATTCAAAAACTTATTTATATTCATATTCATATTTTTACACCCCATTGAAACAAATAACAAATCAAATCAAATTTCACCAATAAAATGCTCAACCCAATCATCTTTGGGTCTGATAATTCGTTTTCTAATCCATGTTGTGGCCTTTATACGCATAACGCTCTTTAATCGCGGCTTATTCAGCGTTTAGTCCTCAAAACGCATTTTCTCGTTCGCCGGAGCTCCAGCGATCTGCTCTGTAATGCTCGATCCACTCCACAGTAACACAACCCTGTGACCGTCGCCGGATCCGATCATGGCTAGACTCGTTCTCACCCTGTGGATCCCTTTATTAATTCTTCAATCGTTTCTGCTTGCCATCGCTTTCGGATCGAACGGAGTCGAAGAAGAGTTCAGCGAGTCGTTGCTATTGAAGCCTCTGCCTGATCGAAAAGTGTTAGCTCATTTCCATTTCGAGAATCGAGCTCCTCCGTCAAACTCCCATGGCCGCCACCACCATCTCTTCCCCAAAGCTATTTCTCAGCTGGTAAATAACCTCTTTTATCATATAATGTAATTGAGCTTTAGACATTGGGGAAGAGGCTTTTCGTATTAGTTTGCACTAGTGAAACATAGATTTTAGCTGGAATGCGATTAGGTCTGTATCAAAATCTGCTCTTGCGTGATCTTTTGAGGTTAGAAGAAATTGACATCTACATGAATTAGCTTATCAACCCCTCGAACAGTACTATATTGGATCTTTTAGATCTTGCAGGGTAGGCAATAGGTAGGGCTGAGAATTTTAACCGAACCGAAAAGTTTGATTTTCGAACTTTTCGGTTAGTTCGGTTTGGAAGTTCGGTAACAAAAAATTTGGTTTTCGATTTGTAATCGGTTAGTTCGGTTTTCTTAAAAAAGAAAATTTCAAATGATACCAATCTCAACCGAAATTTTGAACTGAACTAACCAAAATCCGAATAAAAATAACCGAACAAACCAAAATAATTGAACCAAACTAACCGAAGTAACCAAAATAACCAAAAAATTTCAAATTTTATTCGATTTAGACTGAGAATTTAACTGAACTAACCGCAAAACCAAAAACTTCTGTAAACCTTTTTTTGAAACCGAACCCTTTTCGGTTCACTTCGGTGAGATTTCGACTGAATTGAACTAACAAATTTCGAACTAAACGAAGAAATCGAATCCGCAGGCCTAGCAATAGGCATTCTAGAGACCATAAACATTTTAAGATAAATGATATGATTATGTATATTTGAGGCTGAGGTGAAGCGAATGTTTCATTAGGCTTTACTCAGGACTGTCTCTGAGCTTTTGTGATCTTGATTTCAGAGTATATGACAGCTTCTGGAGTAACCTATGAATGCTATGCTATTTGAAACATATTCATTTTCCATCACCAAGAGTATTCTGTAATCTCTGAAACATGAATTCTTTAACACAGGTTCAGAAGTTTCGAGTCAAGGAGATGGAACTATCTTTCACTCAGGGACGTTGGAACCATGAACACTGGGGAGGATCTGACCCGCTATCAAGTATGAACGCGAAGCCTGTTGGTGTCGAGCTTTGGGCTGTGTTTGATGTTCCTCACTCTCAGGTTGATACTTCTTGGAAGAACTTAACACACGCACTCTCAGGGCTTTTCTGTGCTTCCATCAACTTTCTCGAATCTTCAACTTCGTATGCTTCTCCTACATGGGGGTTTGGGACAAACTCGGACAAGATGAGGTATGGTTCACTGCCGCGTGAAGCTGTTTGTACTGAGAACTTGACACCGTGGCTAAAGCTGCTTCCGTGTAGAGACAAGGATGGAATCTCTGCGTTGATGAATAGGCCGTCTGTTTACAGAGGGTTTTATCATTCTCAGAGATTGCATTTATCTATGGTTGACTCCGGCATGTTGCTTGAGCAGACGCTTACTGTTGTTCTCCAGCCTGACACTGTTTCTGTTGAAAAACATCTACAGCCAAGTTGGTCCCTTAGCTCACTCTTTGGGAGAAACCTTGTTGGAAAATGTGTTCTTGCAAAGTCAAGTAATGTATATCTTCAAATGGAGGGTCTTTCAGAAGAGCACACACTCTGGAAGAACGCTGAATTTGAAATGTCCATAAAGCCAGACAGGACTCTTCGAGAAAGCAGCAGCTTTCTTTTTATCTTCAATATTGACAAATCCAGTGACAGTGAGTCCTTTGATCTTGGCCTTACTTGGAAGCTTCCTTCAAAGTGGTCATGCCAACAAGCTCCATTACACGCTTCTCGGTTCTTGATGGGAAGCGGGAACGAAAGGGGTGCAATAGCCATCTTGTTAAAAGCCACAGAATCACAGGATAAGTTACACGGCGGAGATCTCACTAATGGCGGCCGCTGTACTATCAAAGCTAACGTTTTCCAGATTTTCCCGTGGTATGTTAAGGTTTATTATCACACTCTACAAATATTTGTGGACCAACAACAGAATACAAGCAGTGAGGTGTTAAAGAAGATCAATGTCTCACCATCTACTGATAAGATGTCGTCTGGCATGATGGAGATGATGCTGGAACTACCATGTGAAGTGAAATCTGCAGCCATATCCATAGAGTATGATAAGGTAATATTCACCTACCACAATCTTATCATCAAATCGATTGATCTTAGTGTCAGGAAACTGATTTGTATACTAATTTGTTCAACTCAAACAGGGTTTTCTACATATAGATGAATATCCACCTGATGCTAACCAAGGATTCGACATTCCATCGGCTTTGATAAGCTTTCCTGATCATCATGCAAGTTTGGATTTCAAAGAAGAACTCAGGACATTGCCCTTGTTATCAAGATTTAAGGTAAAAAATGTATGTCCCATGTCACCTAACTTCAAATGTAATAACTTACTTTATTACCCTTTGGATTGTTGCAGGACAAGTCATTAGTGCGCTCTTACACAGAAGTATTGCTTGTACCTTTGACAACCCCTGATTTTAGCATGCCTTACAACGTCATCACGATCACTTGCACTGTTTTCGCATTGTACTTTGGATCATTGCTCAATGCTCTCCGTAGACGAATAGGTGAAGAAGAGAGGTTTCTCAAAAGCAAAGGTTAGTCATCAAACGCTGTAGGGTCAAGTTTTCAAGATCATTTGAAGCTCTGACCTGGATTGACCTGGATTCTAGCGTCAAGTTAATGATTGTTCCTGTTGCTTTCCCTAGCAGGAAAGAAAACAGGTGGGCTGAAGCGGTTGTTATCAAGATTAATAGCGAAGATCAGAGGAAGACCAGTCGAATCACCATCATCAGAGTCGACCGCAGCAGCTCCATCTTCGGTCTTGTCTAGTAAACTTCTTTTCAAGATCATTATAGTTGCAGGAGCTGCTGCAGCATGGCAGTATTTTTCCACGGATAAGTAGGCTCAACACTTCAAGAGAGACCAGTTGTACAATATGTATCAGCAAGAGTGTTTGGACCCGTAAGATTTTGGAATTTTGCATTTCTCATTTTAGCCAATACATAAGGGGAAAAAAACTATTACAGCATGCTCTATTTCTACATAGTACTTCTCTATCTTATCTTCTTACGAGATGTGGAAGCAACCATGTCATCCTCTCTTGTCCTCTTGAGACCATCACTAGTGAAACTGCATTGTAATGGCGTTTTACTGATTCCGCTTTGTCTTCCTGCATCATACATAACCCCCATAGCCATCAAAGAAGAGACCACATTGTTGTTTTAGTACATCAAAGAAGAGACCGTTCTGAGATCTTACCCAAGCTATCACCCATGTTGAGTTTTAGTTTCTTGAGTGAGTGCATATCATCAGACAAGAGTTTTCTCTTGTTGCATCCAGAGAGCAGAGGCTCCTCAACTGTTAACACTGACAAGTCAGATTAAACTCGGAAGTAGATATTTAAAACCACATGGTGTCTGTAGCAAAGTTCCAAATACCTGAACATTTATCTTTCAACTTCTTGTTTCTGTTTAGACCAAGATTGTTGATGGTTATCTCTTCCTGAGGATTAAAGTATGCTCCTGGAAAATCAACCACAACGTATCAACTAAAATATAACTAATTAGAAAATAGTTCAATTCCAAGATTAGCTAAACTTTTTAAAAGAAACTCACTTTTGGTACCGACTCTAGAGAGCTTGCCGTCGACGAGGAGAGCACCAGTAGACAAGCCTTTAGCTGAGAAGAAAGCGAGCAAAGACTTCCACGTCACACAAGAAGAGATTAAATCATTTTCTCTGCTTATGAAGTGACCGTTGAGCTTCACAGTCGATGGTTCGAGCTCAAACGCTGCGGCTATAGACTTAAAGTCCAGTTTCTGATCGTTCCAAGCAACCCAGTCGATAATCTTCGATACAGAGGGACATAAAAGTCTGATCTTTCTCCAACCCTCGTCTCCCGTCATCACTCTGCTTACAGGCTCCAAGGGATTCTTGTGTTTGCTTGAAGTTTCTCGTATATGCTTACTGTTAACGGTACCTTTGTAGACTTCTCAGACCTTTTTATGTCGGCCTTCTGAGACCTTCCATTAGAACCTTCTGTCTTAGTCAGCGGTTCGTTGCAGCGTTTGGGAGTTTGGTTCTCATTCATATGGGCCTTCAGCATCCATTTTACATGGGCTTTAACTAGGCCTAACCTAGTGAAACAGCGATTCTTTTGGGAGTTTGGTTCTCATTTATATGGGCCTTCGGCATCTATTTTTTAATGGGCTTAAACTGAGCCTAACCTAGTGAAACAGCGATTCTTTGCAGCGTTTGGGAGTTTAGATTCATATGAGCATTCAGCATCCATTTTATATGGGCAACTGGGCCTAACCTAGTGAAACAGCGATTCTTTTGAGAGTTTGGTTCTCATTTATAAGGGCCTTCAGCATCCATTTTAAATGTTTTTTTACTGAACCCAACCTACTGAAGCAGCGATTCTTTGCAGCGTTTGGGAGTTTAGTTCTCATTTATACGGCCTTCAGCATCCATTTTTAATGGGGTTTGACTGAGCCTAACCAACTTACACCTGTTTTCTGTAGTCTTGGTTCTGATTTTCACTATGAGTAGTTTAATACACCTTTTTAGATTTTAAAAATTAATTAGCCAAACGAGTAAACACCTAATTTCACATCACATCCTTATACTCTACAGCTACGTCGTTTTAAATAAACTAAAACAAAAACATAATAATCTGACTTGCAACATGTATTGAGTCTTGTGTGTTTGTCAACGCATGTATTGAGTCTAGAAACAAATAAACAGTCAGAAGTCATGCCTAAAAAGTTACAAATAGGCTCTCAATCATTTTCTACTACACTCAGTAACTCAACAATTCTAAATGAGAAATAAACACACAGATAAACAGATAGAATCAGGATTTCAAAACAAAAAGGCAAAGCTAATAACAAATGATTTCAAAGGCCTGAGTTAGGATTGTTTCCAGCGAGGATGAGAGAGATCTCGAGACCACGACTAAACGCTTGGTTAAACATCATACGTGTTTGGAAGGTCGAGACAAATGGGAACCACGAGCATAGCGCAACGGGAAGGAATATGAGCATTCCCATTCCTGCATCAAACAGCCTTGCTAGGGACCGTACTGATTTCCACATCCTAAGATGCTTAATCACTGGCTTCCATGCACACGCAATCTTACAACAAAGAGGAGATTTGCATTGTTAAAAGTATTAGAAACACTCTTAAGGTGAGAGAAAGAAAGAAAACTTACAGAGAGGATTCCCCATCCTGTAGGTATAAAGGCCAATATGCTGGCAAATATGTCTGTCACTGACAGATTCGTGAGCACAACCGCTACGACTATGCCAGCTAGAGCCACCAATAAGGCAAGGCCTTGTACGAATCGAAGCACGAGCTGGAAATTGACAGAGATCTTCTGACTGAAGGTAAAGACCTAAGGTTATTGGAAAAATGAAGATAATCAGAATCAGGTTATGCAATATATTATACTCAGAGAACTAAGGTTATTGGGTAAATGAAGCGTGAAGTTAAAAATAAACCAACCTTGAAAAGAACAATAATCATTGCAAATGCAGCCCATGACCAGCCATACCACTGCAGATAATAAAATCATATTATTAGTACTGCTACTATTAAACTAGTTTCAGACTCATGGAAGTACAATACAAGTCCTATTATCTAATCCCACCAGCCAGCTCATACTCCACACATTCAAAACACCATCAATACCAAATCTAACACATCATAACCTTTGTATCCTCACAGGTGATGATCATATGGTATAGAAATGAATCATGAACAGGGATCATTAATCGACTAAGCAAAGACGTGGGAAAGGCACCAAAAAGATTTATTATAGCACAAAACTAGCAAACTATGATATGCTAAAAGTGTAGACAAAAGGGAAAAGATGTACCGCAAATGATGTATCTGATCCTTGCAGGTTCAGTTTGTAGACAATACCATACTGGAAGACAAAGAATCGTAGACTTAATATAGTCTCCACTATCCTCCCGCTCAGGGTCCGAATGTGAGACTGTTGATGATGTACAAAGACAATTATTATTTGCCAAATAAGGTAGAAATACTAAAAGACTTGCAAGCAAAAAATTCTTAGAACATCTTCAAAATGTACTGTTACACTTTGGATGAGCCAAGAATCAACAAGAGTTAGAAATCTACAAGCATATGAAGTTGCAATTTGGATTGTGGATGACAAGAAGGCAGTATAACAAAGGAGCAAAAGTCACAGCATGTAAATAAAGCAGCAGAGTTTAAATAAACGGAATATAAACAAAAGTATTTGCTGGGAAACGGAGTTCTTACTATTTCTTCTTCCCACCATGCTTCCCAGCTTTCAGCTCCTTTCACACCGATTCCACCTCTGTAAAAGAGCCAATTTGTCCACTCTTTGAAGTCCTCCACGACTCTGAAAGAAAAATAATGATCTCGCTCAATGAGAGAACATGTTGCTCAACATTAACATTAAATAAGACAGCACTACTTACTTTTGCCACTCAAATCCAGCAGGGTTGAACAGGTACGGAGCAAAAAGCCAAGAGACAGCCAAAAACCAGCTGCTAACAGTCAGAAGAATGTAGGAAACAGCACCAGCCTCATCATTTCCGTACGCAAGGTAGACAACCAGTAAGAGAATCACTTCCATCCTAGAGAAAAACAAAGCATACCAATGATTTGACCATCCTTTACTATGGATAAACAGGTATACACAAGAACTGTATGCACATAAGAAACAAAGGTATACGGGAGAGATACCCTTTGACAAAATGACTTCTGGAGTAGAGACGGTAGTTT
This sequence comes from Sinapis alba, assembly GCA_012274485.2. Taxonomy (NCBI): domain Eukaryota; kingdom Viridiplantae; phylum Streptophyta; class Magnoliopsida; order Brassicales; family Brassicaceae; genus Sinapis; species Sinapis alba. Next base: position 14,778 of record MU107402.1, read on the forward strand.
TCAGAAAATTTGATATGCTTGACGACAAACCCTCTTCCAGTGGCTTGGTACTGTTTACAAATACTGTTTATCACATCCATATAACTTAGAGAGATTAAAGAATCGAGGATAAGAATATACCCTAGCGCCACCATGGAGAATTGTCCGTCCAAAATAATGGGTTCTCGTGCCAAGAGAAAATGTGAAGAAGATAGTACATAGCTGAAATTGCATTGTTGTGAAACTGACAATGGCCTACACAGTAAAAGATGGTTAAATAAGAATAAATTCAACTAACAAACAAAACACAAACGTAAATAGTTCATTTTCACCAAACGACTATATGCCATCACGTTTTAGATAATCGAACAAGCGAATATGATAATTCAAAACATTAGAACAAAAATAAGAATAAACCTGTGAATCTGTTCTCATAAGGCAACTTATAAATTATAATAAAATATAAGTACAGTATATAATCAAGTAAATGAATGAGCTAAATCAGAACACATGTCAGTCTCCAAGGAACTTTTAAACACATGCTTCATTATCAATCATATCAGCAAATATGGCATAACAATTATGATATGACTAAAACGGGGGAAACCCAGTACCTGGAGAAAACCCTGCTCCAAAATAAAGCCCAAAATCATTGGCACAGCAGTAAAGACACCAATTTGAAACAGAAACTGAGCATTGAGAGCGGCGCTAAGGGCAGTATCGTCCAGAAGAATAGCTCTTTCCCGAATAGTAGCTCCAACTCCAGAAAGTGCCTAACAAAAACCAAAACAAGTAGGGGTCTAATCAGCCATGAAGATAGCATATGCGTCATAACCAAATCTAGGAAACCATGCTTACCAGGTATAATCTCCCATATAAGAAAATATACACAGTAAGCACCGTCAACTGCAAGAGGCCACGTAAATGTCAATTCATCAGCATTAGTTCCTGGAAACCATACTTGGAGAAACTTGGAACTTATCAGTAACAAAAATAAAGTGACCATGAAAAATGATGATGGAAGACTTCTTTTATAGAGTTGGCAGCTAAATGAGATACCATGACGCTAAGACTGTTTTAATTAAAAGCTTTTAACATTCTGGTTTGCAGGTATTTAAACTTTGATGAGAGGCAAACAAAATCACTATGACTCATTTGAGGGTCCACATACCATTGTACAGAAATAGAAGCCAACAGTTGTAAAGTAGAATGACATCATTCGGAAGAAATCAAGGAGCTGGCCAAGTCTGTATACATCCCGACTAAGAACCTGTTCACCATTCCCACCGGCAACCTTCCCTTCAAACAGAGCTATTTGATTGAGCCCCACATCTCTCCCTTTGCCCACCTGTAGATAAAATTAATACATATATATCGTTTATCACTCTATTAGTAAAAAGTTAAAACAAATACGGACCTGAATATACTCATGATGAGTAATATTCCCTTGACGTAGAGTTGAGTTAAAACCTGAAAATCATAGCATCAACATTAATCAAGTGTGGAATAAATTATTAAATTTACACTTAAAATGACTCATCATCCAGATTTTCACTTTTCGTCATTTGTGTGCGTAAGGTAACTGTGAGTTAACGAATCGTCTTTACCAGCAAAAATATCTTCACTGATATTGATGACCCGAGAGGCCTTGCTGATACCGCCACGTGTAATATGGAAAACTCTGTCAAAGACATCTGGATGACCATAATGCATGCGGATCCTAGAATACAGAAATGATCAGAATAAGGACTTCGTATGAGCTCAAGTTTTTCAAGGAAGATAAACATATTGGTAGTAGCTTTACTTCAGGGGTTTCGCCAATACTCGTTGACCAAGAGTTACAAAGCTAGTTTCTTGATTGGACATGAAAGAGGCCAAGGAGGAGACACTGCATATTGTCACAAACAACGATTTAAGATAAAATATATGAAACTCGAACATAGATACGCAGATGTCTGGTTCACACCTTCCAGTAAATACATGTTCCCTAACTCCAAGAATGGTAGGTGGTCGGATTCCATGGTCTCGGGATGGATCGAATTCCTCCAAGAGATTTCGCATCTTCAAGGCCTCTTCAAAATAATTGTCCTAACAAATAACGAAAATAGATGTTAAAAATAACTAACAGACGCCACAGACAGGAGATGCATTTAGCTCTCACGTAAAGAATGTAAAGTACGCATGTAATCATGATAGAAGATTCAGGTAACATTCACATATGATGAAAATGTCCAACTCCAAACTGTTTATTCAAAATACTCTTTACAAAGTTTATATATATCTAACTTACTAAATTGAACTTCATGTGAACCTTAACTATAATAAACCCCCAGAAGATGTCGTAAGAAGCCATTTAAACAAAGAAGATGCCACATACTGACCTGATTCATATCAATAGTCTGGACTGCATTTCCGCGAGTAAACACAATGGCGTGGTTTTGATTCTCAGGTTTGCCTTCGCCAAGTTTCGGGTCCCCAGGCAACCTTATGGAGTAAATTTCCTGCACAGCCAGCAAAACTCAAGTGGGAATTCCATATAACAAAATAATAAGACCAAGAAGAGGGATAAATCCCAATTCCCTTTAGTGCAATGACAGTTTACCCATAACAGTGCAATGACTGCTTTCACAGATGATCACAGTTTACCTTATCCTTTCCACTGATGTCCGCCTTCACAAGCTTTGAATAATATTCTGTATGAGATTTACCCTCTTTCGGAGTATCAACAACATCGATATAAGCGATGCGAAGGGCTTCATTTCTGACAATCGAATAAAAGAGATAAGCTTCTAATACAATATTTATAACAGACTGATAACAGAAACTCTAAACCTGAGATTGAGTTGTCTTCTTACCTTTGCATTAGCAATGCAATGTCAGCAGCCTCGGGTTTTTGATCTTCTTTCTGTCTTCCATATATTTGGCATGTGACGACATATGTAAACTTTAAATCTGCTTGGGCCCTTGCTTCAGGAGATAACTCAAATCCTTCAGCATCCGTCGTGTCATTACCAAAAAGCGTCGACTCACCGTCTGCAATAAGTTAGATAGCTCTAAGGAAAAGCTTGACCAAACAAATATATCTACAGAAAGCTCTTATAGCCTCTTACCTCTTCCAGCCTTTCTTTCCAAATAAGACTGAAGCATGAGAGCTTTCCTATAATACATCATCCCGCGAACTGCATATATAATGCCAGATAACACGTAAATAAAAGCACTGAAAATATATGCAAGGGAACAGCGGAAATTTACGGCTGTTGACTTGATAGATAGATAGATACAAATAATACTTTCACTGTGAGATCGTGAAGTGAATACTGTATCCCCAAGAAAAAGGGTATCGTGGTTTGTTTACTTACCTGTTCTAGCTAACGTCTGTCCACGGTAAGAAGCCCAAAATCTAAGTTCAAGTATGTCTCTCTCATTACGTAGATCACCTTCTAATGCATTTTCATCTTGTCCTATTCGTGCAAGAAAATTTTTCCACTCATCTATGACAAATCAGATACCAATGAGAAAATATTAGGCACGTAACTTACTAGTAAGAAACATAAAAAGCTAGGAAAATGTCACTCATATTAAGGAAGGAATTCACAAAGCCAATATACCTGGATATATTTTCTGCAGGTAAAACAAGATTGATATACCATCCTCATTTCTCTTAGTGAGTTCAGCCATGCTGTATAGCACAACCTCCGAATAATATGGAGTGAAGACACTGAAAATAAAGTTCAAAGGAAGATAGTAAGCTTGTGAGGAACTTGTTTTGATAAAATGATAAAAGTAATAAGTACCTGAAGGATAACATCTTGCCCACAGACTTTGGTTGAGGCACATTCATGAAAAGGGAATTGGTGAAGAATTGTAGTCTACGTCTTGCCTCGAGATTTCTAGGAACATGCGCAGCAGAATCTTTGATAGTAAACAGAGAGTACAATCTTTTGACTAAAGCTTTCTGCAAACCATAGAGAATTATCAGACTGACAGAATATAAACGAGTGTAACTATAGCCTTTGATAACAAATATCATCATCATACCAACTCGGGATCTTTGGGCCATTTCAACTTTGTAAAAAGCCGACCTTCATTCCAGGCTTGAGTTAAGATGCTCCACGTTTCATACTGACCCCTACACAGCAACATATTTTGGAAGAGCATTAAAACAAAGAGGACCAAGGCACGGTTTTGCAAAAAACGCAGCCAAATAATCTATACTTTGTATGTACCTCATATTAAAAGTTAATATGTCAAGCCGCATGACATCGTAGAGATCCTGAAGTGCTTTGATAGCGCCTTTCGCATGCTCCGGTGTTTCATTTTCTTTCTGTTCAAGAAAAAATGAAAGAACGTCTACAATTCATTATTATGCACCTTTTCACCATCATGAAAATTACAACTATAATACAATCTAAGAGCCAGTTCGATAAAGAGATTTCTGCCAAAGACATTATTAGCACTGGTAATTTCAATACCAGAATTCCCAAGAGTGCAGTCACTCTCGTGATAACAAGGGAGAGTTTGTTCAACTGAAAATCATGATGTATCTTTCGATTCTTTATGCTGGTCTGGATGTCTTCGTAGATTCTTTCCACCCTACAAAATTCACAACAAATATCATCCTTTTATCCAGTAAAAAATCTGTGCAAGTAAATTTAGGACTTAAAAAATCCATTACCACATCCTCCCCTCGGCTTCCAGAGTTTCCATTAGGACAAGTTTAAGAGTGTGATAGACTTCCTCAACAGCATACTTCATATAGTCGTCCCTTTCGATTCTCTCTATTATCTCCTCTTGCGTATTACTCTCAGCGGCAATCTCTTTGGCCAACAATATCTACAGCAAATTGAAATAATGACTTCATATGCGGTTTTTACGGAAAGCAATGAGGATAGCCAGATAGCTACAATAAAACGTTGAATTGAAATACAGAAGCATGTAAAGTAACAAACTCACCTTGCTAGAAAGAAGAAAAAGTGGCCACTGAACCAATTGGAGCCTACCAGAATTCTTGGGCATCAGGAGTAAATCCATCTCACTAGAAAATCGATCCAAACGAGGAAAATGGGTTAAAACGAAACCATAAAAAGCCGAAGCTACGGCACACAGATTAGTTACCGAAAAGCATAAGCACTTACAAATCAGTGACGTAGTCTTCCTCTCTTAGACATTTTATTATTTGGTTCCAGAATGGAGCAAAATGTGCTGCATCTACTTTATTCTTATCCGCAGCCTTCGCATTGATAATCACATGCAGATATGAGTAACAAACGTGAGAAAAAACAAACATGACATACCATACGTTCATTTAGGAAATTAGTGCTTCACAACACGTAAAACAGGTCAAACAGGTACCTGATGAGAAGGATCAGACGTCCTCCTGCACATGATTTTGAATTATAGAAAACATTAATATTTAACAAGGATTAAAGGAGACGTGCAGGTAAATTGAACTTCTTAGAAGACAAATTGAAAGGAATTTAACTGATTGGTAATAGGGACATGAAGAGCCCTCATGAAGGCCCCTGGAAACTCCTCAAATTGTTTGTGAATTGCTTCCAAAGATCTTATCTGTGAAAATTGCAAAGAAACGTAAGGACATACCCTCTTGCAGACAGTGTAGTAACAGATTTATATATCTTAACTTTCACATCTGTAAGCCATAGAAATGTATGTAACCACACTTACCTCCCCCAAACGATCTCTCGCACCGAGCAAGAAACCCAAAAAGGCAGAGACAAGGGTGTAGAATATATGAATGTCTAACAGGTATATCTGCATTATATGAAAGAGAAAGTTACAAAACAATGAAGGAAAACTCTACTGTGAACCCCCAGATACAACATTCATCCTAGTCACAACAAACTCCACCAAGATTACTGAAATAGTTCTCAACAATATCCTCCCAAAACTGAAGTGATCTCTAGAAACAACCACGTCTTGATCCACTGATTTGCTCCCAACAAAACCTAGAACAACAAAAGTGCCTACCCTCATGTAAAGACCATTGAACTTACAGCGACCACAGGAGCCCATAAACTGGCAACAGTCAAAGCGTTGTAGTTGTCTGCATCCAGATAAGAAATATTACAGTGTGAGAATCTTACAGAAAAATGATTTATTTACGAAACTATATGGTAGAGCTAGTAACATCCCAAGAAGGGCCTACTTCTAGAGTTAGACTTTGATATCATATACTGCAAAGAAGCACAGGTTTATGATTCCAGAGAGAACTAACATATTAAACCACAATCATTCAAGCAACTAAGCTTACAAAAAAATTAAGCATCCTCGAGTACTACCACAATCCAATACTTACTTCTTGACACCAAATCATGCCACGAGTACTGAATGTTATCCTGTTTGACTATCATCCTTGTTGGACCAACAAGCGGCTCAATCTGCAAATTCATCAGGAAGAGAGAATAACTCCGAGTCACACTTTAACTGCCAAACGAAGCAACTTTGCGATGTTTCTGGAATAATTAATTACTTCAGGAATTGTCTACAAGAGATCGCCATGAACAGAAAAATTCTGTATAAAATAACAGCATGCCTGCACTCATAAAACTACTACCAACTTTAAAAGTCCACTGTACAAATTGAGAGCAATTGAACACAGAAAGAAACAATTTTCAGTAAATATGTGGTAATTTATGATGTAAAATATGTAAAATTCACGTATAATCACAATCTTCAGTACAACTATCAACATATCAACACTATACTTCCTATCAAAAGAACCAACCTGGAGAAAGTACGCAAAGGAGAACTTTGCAGACAGAACGACAAGCCAAAACAGCAAGTACCTGTGTCATACAAGAGTAGCTTAGTACAACCTTTATCGTTTAAAATAAGTAACTAAAAGAAGTAACAAAAATAAGGTGAAGACACTACTTTATAAAATCAGATGTCCTTTCATACATGCCACGGCCAACATAGTGTCTCTCCTGAAAATACAATAAAGTAAGCATCAGAGATTGTTATTAATGATCCAGATATTAAGCATAAGAGAAAGATGAGGTACAGGACCTGGCGCATCCACTTAAAGAATCGAATCACAGGCCAGCGATCACATTTATTAGCGATGTTGTGACAAGTTGGGATACGCATCAGGATACTAAAAAAGAACTGAATACCACCATAGATGGCTATGACAATCACATAAAACTTGAATATGACTGAATTAGAATTTGGGTTACTATCTTCTTGAAGTGCTTTCCTGCAAACACACAAAAAAAAACTATCAAAAAGAGAATGTAAAAACTAACCCAAAAAGGGAAAATTTGCAAAAGCAATATGAAAAAGGACAGTTCAATAAAACAAGTGTCACATACACATAGAGGAAGGATATGAAGACGGACGCAAGGCCAAACCAAATGAAACGGAGAAAAATGCGAGAAACAGCCAGCCGTCTTGTCGTAGAATAAGCACCATACATCATGATGACATCCAGAACACCTATAACATTAAACACAAGCTTTTTCTTCACCAAATCATCAATATTGATTTTTTTTTTTAAAGTAAAGAGTATCAGGTTGACTGACTCTCAGAAAATTTCATCACAACGAAAGTCGGACCCAGGCTGAGAATTTCACGCGCAGTCTTCTTGGAGTAAAGGTTGTTTTTGTTGAACGCAATTATAGCTAGTGCCTGCAAAGAACTCTGTTAGAGTGCAGCAGCAGAAGAACCTTTTATCGACATAATAACATTCATACGACCCATGATAGTGAAAGAATAGGTCACAACCAAACGTCCTAAACCTCAATCAAGCATCTTCCGAGGAACATAGCGGAAAAGTACAACAAGATGGGATTACAAACCTGAAACATCATAGCGAGGAATATCCACAGCCGATGGAAGCTGTGGTAAAGATGCAAAAATGTTCGGTGCTCAACGAATGAAGTCTTTCCTCGATGTTTAGCCCTACCGGTTTTAATGTCGTACTGCAAGGATAAAACCAGTATATTAACATTAAATACCGCCTATGTGGGAAAAACGAAGTCTATATCTAGATCTTAAACGAAACACACAACCGGACTGAACCTCAACTTCTTTAGATAAAATGAAAAGTTATGAACCTATTTACTAACGAGAAAAGTAAATAGAAAGACTAAACATGCCAACATAACTTCAAGATCAACCTCTAACACATGGTCTAATAGCTGAATTATTGATGTTTACAAATTACCATCACGCGGGAAACAAATCGCTTCTACCAATAGTATATAATATAATTTTTTCATTTCATGGTCATCTAACCAAAGAAGCAACAAACTATTATGAACACAAAATTCCTGCTATGAGGGGCCATTGCAGACCTTTCGTCTCGGTATAGGTTTCTGGAAAAAAGATGAACTCGTTCGCCATGGCCAACCAAGCTCGAAGGAGTGAAGTGACCTGGAAAATCAAAACCGTCAGCCAAGAAAGAGAAGGAAATTAACCCAATCGACAAAGAAATTAAAAATTTACCAAAAATATTCATTGAAGTCATCATAGTTTCTCCAAGCTGAATGAGGTGCTCGGCCATTGTCATTGTTAGAAGCTTCCTGCACAGAGCAACGACTCTTAGCATAACTATTAAATCAAAACCAACTACCACTCATTAAAGCTTCCTACACAAAGATATTAAAAATTTACCAAAAATACTCATTAAAAGGAATATTCATACATGAGAAAGCAGAATCCTATTTTTACAGAACATTTGAACTGAAAACCAACTACCACTGATTATATCTACGAATATGCATGCTATGAAACATATGTCCACATCTTGAATCAATAGACAAGATGTAATAACCCCAACAAGTAACACAATAAAACAAAATTCAATATGTTTATTGACCAAAAGACTGATATAAATATTCCAAGCGTCCCAACTAAAAACAGTAGTAGATGACTAACACAATCATCAGCCTACAAAACTAGTGACGGAGCAGATTAGGAAAAAATTTCAATCTAGCCAATAAGTTTTTTTTAATGTACGTTTCTCTATTAAGAAGCAGTAATGTGGGATCAAAGAAAATACTACAACAGTAATCATGACGAGAATAGAGAAAGGAAACACCCTAAAAGTCCGGGAGTGAAAGAATACTTTAGAGAACATACCGCCGATACAACTCCATACAGTGGAGCAATGACGTGATCAAGGAATGATACACCATCATCAGAGCCACGACTATCGACTGGCATACAGCTCTCAGCAGGGCGAGCAACCTGCTGGCGTAAGATCTCATCCATTTCTCTTACCATCTAACAGAAAAAATTCACCATGAACAAATAATATCAAATGACCACATATTATAGTAAAATTACCAAAGAACCAGTACCAATTCAGAAAATTAGGCGATTCATATAAGAACGGAATCATGGAACAGACATTGAGACACTAGAGACTCCTGGTAGAATATGCAATAGAGAAAAAAAAGCGTTCAATATAAAACTTACGTGGTGGAATATGTAGCACAAACATTCTGGAAGAAACCGTATGTTAGCAGCTTCACCCCAAATCAGGAAATACAAAGAGAGGAATAGCAGTCTCTTTTCTCCACTGATGGTCTCTAAACTGCATCTTACAAAAATCAAAGTGAGCAAGCAAGAGTGGTAGCAGGAAAAACAAGGAAGATGGGATAATTACTTGCTCCACGCAGGTTGAATGCAGAGGTAATCACACCACTTAATGTAGTTATCTAGGGACTTCAGAAAGACCTTACGCACTGCTTCGTCATCCAGTTTCTGAGAGAGGAGAAAAAAGATTATTCATGAGATCTAAAAATGCAATTCACTGCTTTCTAAATATAGCGGTCAACAAGTAAAAATCATGTTCACTGCACAATCACTAGCACAAGTTTCTAGAATGAAATTTAAGATACTTTCACTTTTAAGATTTGTCAACTAGAAGTCCACACAAAGAACAATCAATAAGAAGTTTTCGCTATAACAATAAGAACAAAGCCAAAATCATAAATCGTCTACCTCTAATCCAGAAACTTCCGCGAAATAATAATATGAAAATCAAATAAGCTTTGGTACTTACAGGTTCTCTTTCTCCAGGAATATTAAGGCGGGATTGCTCATTAGCAAGAAGAAGAACTATATGTTCACGCTGATTGGAGACACTGTCTTTCTGCGGCCACAAGAATCGATATATTACAAAAATGAGAAACAAAAAGAAAACTTTACGGTGCCATGTGAAGCTGGATATTAACAGTAGGATTCCACAGGAATATTAATAAATAAACATGAAAAGAGATATATCATAAGTAATGTAAGGAAGGGAAGCTAATTAAAGACAATAAAATATCACGCAAAAGCTTTGCTTGGAAACTAGCAGAACAAAATTTCGGCGTACCAAGTAATAGAGTCCTTAGCCAAAAACAGATCATAACATTCATTAAATTTTTCAATATTATAAAATTCAAATTGTTGAAGTAAATTTTGGATACATGAAAGATGATTTTCTAATACTCAAAAGAAGCTTCTCAGATAGACAAACCTGAAACCCAAATATATAGTGGAGAAAATCAAGCATATCAGCATTCCTTGTCGCGGGAATGGGAAAATCAGCAGGCAATTTTGGCAGGCCTGGAAAATACTTCAACGCTGCAACTGCCGCTTGCACCTGCTCACATATTTTTGTCATAAATCAAGACAAACCGCATACAATACACGCATGTGGATTGTGGAAATTAGGAAAACATCTCACCTCAGGGAAAGTCGTAGTGGCATTTGTCGTGACAGGAGCATCAAGAGGAATAATGTTGTAAGCAATTGTGTCCTCACTCATTGCAGCATCAGAATCAATAACATGCTTCAGCTGTTGACGCACAAAAAAGGATCATTAGCAGCATTCTACAGACCTACTTTGACCAAAAATTGATTTTGAGTAATAGGAGCTTGATTGCATAAGAGGAAATGTACACAACCTCTTCAGGGATCTCTTTCGAAACCTGCTCCAACACACTTCCAAGAACTTTAAGGGTGGCAAACACTCTCTTCCTTCTCACTGTTTTTCGTTCCAGCCTGGTAGCCAATACCAAACCGTTTGCACAACAATTAAGATATCTGAGTAACTTTGGGGTTTTACAGTTATAGACAGAAGAGAAAAGTTCACAGATTCTGTGTTCTACTGTTAATATACGTACTCTTTAGTGAAAACCCCAGACTCACGGAGCTGCCTTTCATCCTCCTTCAACGTGTCAACATTGTTCTTCTCTCTGTACAGTCTGTAGAAATCTTGAAGCCGTTTAACATCCTGGCTTCTGTCTATGGTCCCAACCTCTCTTTTCGCTAATTTTTGCTAAAACAAACCAAGGAAGAACAATATATTAGGATGCAAAACACATGGGAAAATCAAACAAACAGAAGAGAAGAGAAAAATACCTTAACAACAGACATCAATCCGGTTTTAAATTGCAAAACACCTCTGCCTTCACTATTAGGGTCAAGATTTTGTGCCAGCGAGTAAGCATGCTCACATACTGCATCAAAAACAATTTAAAAAAATCACAAACAGTGGACTTGCTTCCATAAAAAAAGAGCTAACAAATAGCTTACAGATCCTAGCAATGCTGGGGTCTTCATCTTGGAGTTCATCAGCAGCTCTCAGAATAGCATCTATGTCCCTGTTGTTGGCTAGAGATGAAGGAACATATTCCATAAGGCTGCCCTGACCAGGACCACCAGCAGCAGCAGATCCTCCTGCTCTATCTCTTTGTAACGCAGCATTGACTAGCCGCTCCCACGACGACTCCGCTCGAGACATTTTCTACCTACAAAAAAAAAAAAAAAAAAAAAAATCTCAGCAGCATTAAACCAAAGAAAAACCCCATGGAAATCGAAAACAGCAAGTGGAACGATGTAATAAAAATCCAAGGATACACATACAAACAGATTCGGACAAAGTGACCTAGCCGTAACGGACAATGCAAATTTACAGACAGTGAGTTACAGAGAACAAACGAAACAAGGTTCTTGTCCGTGTGACTAGTTTTAATCAACGAAAAAATTATGGGATCTCGAATCTGAGCTTCGTCGAGGATCGAAACAAGTTAAACCAACAAAGACGTAAGAGAAAAACCACCAAAAAAAAATAAAAAAAAATAAAAAAAAATCAGAGGCGGGAGTTACCGAATTAGAAACGCTAGAAATGGAGTTTGAGCAGAATCGGATCAGTCATGGAAGAATCAGCGCACAAGGTTGAATGCAAGCTCGCTCGCTCTCTCTCTCTCTTTCAAAAGTTCTTTTTTAGGGATTTTTGTTTTTTTTGTTTGTTTACTCAAAACCATTGCAACTAAGGAAGCGATGTCCCTTTTAAATTAGCGTGTTGACAAAAAAAAAAGAGAGGAAAATCAGTCGAACCGCGTTGTAAAAGTGTTTCGGATTAAACCGGTTAATAATTATCTCGGTCAAAACCGGTTTAGTCCTGATTTCAACGCAACTTTTTACCCGACCCGGCACTTGACTGAATTCTGGAAAATCAATCGAACCGCGTTGGCAAAACCGCAAAGTCTTTCAACTTAAACCGGGAAAATCGCGTATAGATTTTAATGGGATGAAACCGGTCAGTTTAATTAATCCTGATTTAAACCCGACCCGATGAAGCCAAACTGACCCGGTACTTGATTGGATGACAGAGTTCTCTTGACGTAAGAGATCCTCCTCCAAAAATCAAAACTTGTCGAGCTCTTTCTTCTTCTTTCTCTGGTGATTGATTGATTCTAGGGTTTCTATAAAGACCTTTTTCGCTTTCTGGGGTTTCCTGATTTAGGGTTTTGGATATAAAAATCTTTGCTTTCTCATCCAAGAAGAAGAAGAAAGATGTATGCTGATAGATTGGAGTCTGAGTCTGGAAGCAGGAACATGGTAAAGGATCGAATCAATGGCGGTTCTGTCGATAACTCCACTCGCTCTCGACAAGTGACTGGGAAGAGGTTCTAATCTATTTGAATTCAACCTAGATTTAAACTTGCTTGTTAGCTGGTAGTTGGTGTATATATTAGCTACATTATCATCTTCCTTGAGCAGCCAAAGCTTATTCTTTGCTTAGCTCTTTGAATTTATGTATTTAGTTAGCTTAGGAAGACTCTCTGCTCTCTGAATCTCTGATATACACTGTTTGTTTGTTTTGTTGGAGAATGGTTTATAATATTTTCCTTATTATGCTTCTAGGCAAAGGCAGGACGACAAATGGGAGCATGATCTTTTCAGTAGAGACAAACCTCAACTTTCAAGTACTGTCTTTTTCTCTTTAGCTGAAACTAAGTGTAACAATAAGTATCTGTTTATGTTTGGTTGTTGATTCTTTGTTTGATGACTTGCTAAGATCGCAGAGTTGATCCTAGAGATCTTCGCCTGAAGCTACAGAAGAGAGATCATGGGTCTCAGAGTGTGCGAGAAGCTGGTTCAGGCGTGCGGGATTTACGTGAAAAGCTCTCTTCTGGGACAATGAATGTGCAACCGAAGAACAGTGATCCGCTGAAATCTAAAGTTGAGGCTGCTGCTAGACCAAGCATGAAGAGTGTAGCTACTGAAACTACATCAGAGGTTACTAGAAAAGCTACCAGGAAGAAATCACAGCAGGCAATAAGATTCACTTTTCTTCTACTCTATTTTTTCTATCAATACTTAATATATGCCTTGGGAGAAAACTATTCTACTGTTTCTTAGTTTGTTATCTTTTGGTTCAGGCTGGTGCATCGGTTGATAGCTTTCTGGAATCATTGGGTCTCGAGAAATATTCAACAGCTTTTAAAGTTGAAGAGGTTTGTAATATATGCCAGTAGGTTAATATATACGTTATGCTTTGTGTCATCTTGTCACACTCACAGAGTTCTTATTCTTTTCATCTTTCTCAGGTTGATATGGATGCTCTGATGCATATGACAGATGATGACCTCAAGGCTATGCTTATACCAATGGTAAGCTCCATATTAAACTGCCACAACATTTACTACCACTTTGCTTTATATCAGTCTGCCCCCAGGTTTTTGGATAAAGTCATTCTCTCAGTTTTAGTTGATCTGTAACACGAACTGCTACTTATAATTCATAACTCTTTGTTCAACATCTTTCTGCTCTTTTTTCACAAGCTGTTTTTTTTGTTTCAGGGCCCGAGGAAGAAGATACTTCTTGCGTTGGGATCCAAACGCTGATAGTTTAGTGTCTTTTGCATCATGGCTTCAAGCTCAGCTGAAACGGTCTCCGGAAAGTCGTTACATTAAGCTATTGTCGAACTGATTCCGGATTTGGCTTTCTTTTTTCTCGTATTTTTTTCTGTATCTGCCCATTTCAAGAGCTTAGAATTTTGGCAGGAGACATGTGATCTTAAATATAGTAACACTGCCGGTTTGCACCACTTATGATGTGTGGAAAAGCTTTTGAGTTTAAAACACAATGCAAAAGCGTAGGAAAGTTAATCTGCCAAAAATCTATGGTCTCTTCTCTGATACAATGCTGTTGCGTAATTCTGAATTCAAACAACCAAAAGCTTACAAAGTTACATAGGATCTGTAAAAATGAAAAGGGTTTACATTAGTGTTCAAAGTGACAACAAGGTCCTAGGCCGTCTTCTTTGTGGTTAGCCATGTCAAGTACTTTGCCTTCTCTTGTTTGTATCTTTTCCATTCCCGTAGCGCTGCAAGGACAACGTGTCCAGCAACAGGCAGGAAAAACGGCTGTACAATAAAGTATAAACACATGAGACTCAACAGAAACAAGACGATGCTAAATAAAAATGATAACTGCGGTATAAATCATGCAACTAACCGAGTACACAGCAAAGCAATGTTCGTAAGAGAAGTAGCTGACGGACATTATGGATGGATGGAAGAAGGCATTCTCAGCTAGGGACCTTGCTTCTCTTGATGAACCTTTGCAGAACACAAACCCGTAACTTCTTGTTAGAGTTTACCAACTGAGAATATTGAGTATAGGTTTTAAGTGTAACATACTGGCTGAAGAACTGTATCCACCCAGAGAGGCATTGGATTGAGCCAACTTTGCTGCTTTCAGAGAGTATTTCACCTGGTGGTTTGAAGGAAACAAATGGAAATGTTCAGAAAATATAACAATTTTTCCAGAAAAGGTTCAAAATGAGAAACATACTTGTTCTCCAATCTCATCCTTGATTATCATCCTGGGGAGTGACTGAACCTGCGAGTGCCAAGTAATGAAGATTAGAAAAAACTGAAACGAACGTGCTATAAACAAGGCATGTGGAGTTAATCAAAGTACCAATCTAGAAAGAGAGCCGAGGGTTGTTGCACAAGAGTTGAGATTGAAACACGTGTGTTTCCGTGACAAGACATCCAATTCCCTGCAAATGCAAAAACATCGAGAAAGACAACACTCATCAATATCCATAACTCATGAGCATCCCTTGCTCTAAGCAGAGACATACAAAATTGATTGAGAAGCATCACCATTCTGTAAAGCCTCTTTCACTAGGTAAAATCTTGTAACTGCCCAATCCACTGGTATAAGTGGCTTCCGACTTAAAACCAAAAAGTTGTCGGAATTGCCCCAAGAATACTTCAACTATTTGCTCTAGATCCTGTTTCAGAAAATGCAAAAACAACTATGGTGTTTCAGACATCTTCTTCCAAGGCTCTCCAAATACTCAATACAAGAACTCAACATATCAGATTATTAATCAATATATAACTGATGTACAGTATATTATGAATATGAATGGTGAACCGGACCTGAGGCGAGATCATGTTCCTACTTGGGCTTTCAGAGTCCTTATCACAATTTCCCGGGTTCCATACAATCACACCGCCCCACATCTACAGAACAAGATGACCTCGTTTTTCACAAAGAAGAAGAAGAAGGTCTACCAACAGATTAGCAGAACAGAATTACAAGATGGCAACTAACCGGAGATATGAAGCCATTTGTTTTAGATATCTCCCCATTTGGCAACTGCAAGTGAAGAGGGCACTCTTTTCCAGATGGAATATATCTGATAATACGAGGAAAGAACATAGAATTGAAATACATAAGTGGAAATATTCCTGCTCAGTTCATCAGAAAACAGTATAGAGTAGTCACAGCATCAAGCAGCATAACAAGCAAACATGGGTAGAGTAAAGTAATATACACCACAAATTGCAATATTTTGGACCGTCCACTGGCTCCAGCAGAAGTATCTAAATGCCATTCGTTGGAGTTCACCTGGCGAAACCAGTTAAGAATAACAATCCATTAAACCCTCAATTGTATCCAAATTACTCATGGAGATTTTGAGAAAAGGTACGTACAAAGAAGGGAAGATCACTAGTCCTAAAGATGTAGCTCTGAAGCTTTTCATCCCAAGATGAAAACGAAGACTTCGGTGTATGATACAAAACCTAAGAACAGAGAAAGCATTAAAACATCAGCATGAGAGAGTAACAAAGATGCCAAAGTTCTCGGCCTGGTGACGAATGGTACCTGACTTTCAACACTTATATTAGCTATAGGTGCTAAAGCCTTAGTCACGGGAGCTAACAGTGCCTCGTCAATCCTCTGAAAGTCCCTATCAAACATAGCACACAGACCACACGTCACTGGTAAGCACTTAGGCAAAACAAATGGTGAGAAAGCACAACACTTTGATCATACCAATCATAGATCCAATCACGTGGATTGGAATTTAATAAGCTAAAAGAAAGAACAAGCCTCCCATCTGATCCCACAGGCATAAACTCCCCATGAATAGAGTCTTCTTCCTCTCTTCCACCATTCATAAACACCTTAACGAAAATCTCAGAAACTCTAGCCACTACGTCTCCGTACCTCTCTTCTAACCCACTCCCCACAATCCACGCATTCCTTCTCTTCCCCACCACAGCTTTCACCTCATCTTCACCATTACCCTTCTCTTTATTCACCACCACAACGCTGTACATCTTCCCACTATCCCCAGAACAGCCACTGAACACATCTTCCAATGACTCATCCAACCCATCACCAAAAACATCTCTTTTGATCACTCCGCAGCTGTAAGAGCACGTGGAAGGAAGTGTTTCAGAGCAATGCTCATCTGGGCTCTGAACGGTGACGGAGAGGGAGATATTGCAGGAAACGCACTGCGTACTTCGATGGGTCAGCTGATTGATACCGTCTTCTATCTCAGATCGCAACTGATCCGGATGGGTCGATCGGAAACCCACGAATACGGCGTGGAAGCTGCAGGGGAAGCTTAAAGGTGTCGTCTTTATTTGATCGGAGAGTGAGTCGATGTCGTGGAAAGGTAACGGAGAGCGGTAGATTTCGACTGACTTCCATAGAAACGGCAGACCTGAGAGGAAGGAAAAGAGTACGGTGGTGGTGATCAAGAGGCGCTTTAATCCGGGTTTTGAAGAACGCATGGTCTTCGGATCGAGCTCCGGCGTGGTTCTGGGAGTGTCTGTAGTCGGATTCAGACGATCGGAGGTTTCTTCCATCGGCTTCGTCAGAGTTGAAGAGATGCCCACAACACTTCCCTCTACTATTGCGTTGGCTTTGTCATTTCTCGGAAGTTAGAATCTTATTAAAACAATCGGAATTAATGTTCAACAGCCGTCTTAGCTCAGTGGTAGAGCGCGTGACTTTTAATCCCGTGGCCGTGGGTTCGATCCCCACAGACGGCGTACGTTTTGTTCAGATGACTTTTTTGCTGATGAGCAAAGAACACGATTTTAGTGTTCTACATGAGTTGGGTATACACCAATCATTTAGTATTTTATAATATGTCATGTGGTAACTAATTAGATATTAGAATAACAAAATAATGCAGTTTTTCGTATGGTTTGTGAACGAACAATTATAAATGTTAGGGAGGGACGACGATTCCACAATTCATTTGTTACACATACATTTTTATCAACTTATTAGGAGTCACGACATGTTTCATATTCCATTTTCTTGGATATATCTCTCTTTTTCTTATGTGTTCTTCTTGCTTTTTTCTTCTTCTTTTTTTTGTAACAAAAGGAGTTAATTTTGGTTGTTAATAACGTTGGAGCAATCACTATTTAAATATGTTTCTCAAATTAAAAGAGCAGTGTGATTGTGTTATGTAATTTATCTTTGTTAGTTGATTTTTACCGAAAAAATACTTTGTTTAATTGATTCTCACAAAAACATTTGCATCTGAAAAGAAATGTGCAGTTGACCTTTACTACCATACAAATTCATGATAAAAACAATTTCTTAAACAATGTAACAACATTTAAATATTTTCCTAAAAATATAACAATATTTAAATATTTTCTTATAATATTTATAAAAATATATATTCTTGTAATATGTGTTAAAAAATTCTTAAATACAACCTTCCTTGTCTACTTCATGGATATATATAAAGTCTAAACATAAAATTCATGAAATTCTTAAATAGTATTATTCACGAAAGTGGTATATTCACTAAAAAGACAAATTTGTGAAGCTACACAATATTATCCCTCAAAAACTAAATGTTACTTTACTTCTTGGATATGCAAACATTATTAACTACACTTGAAATTCCCTAAGCACATATGTGCATAAGATCATTCATCAATCACACCCAATAGATAATCTTGACAGAAACTCTTAGGAGGTGTTATTCAATCATCTATTTTAATAATTTAAATCTAAGAAAAATCTATCGTTATTTTTGAATGATGATTTAAATTTTAGTTTTAAAATCTAATGTTATTGGATATGGTATTTATAAATCTTATTTAAAATATGATGTTATTCAATGAATTATTTAAATTAATTTTTAAAAATCTAGTGTTATTCAACTTCAAAAAAAAAAAAAAATATGTATATTTATAAGTGATTTCAAATCATTTGTTGTTGAGTTTCATGAACAAACTATTGAAATCAAAATCCAAATTATACTCCAGAGATTTTAGAATTCATAAACTAAAACTATCTTTATAAATTATGGGGTGTTATTCAATCAATGATTTAAAATCAATTATCAGTGTTTTGTAATCAATTAAGTTTTAAATATAGTTTTACAGGTAAATTCTAAAATATCTACAATATGCCTTAGATTTTGATTTAATTCATCTGTTTATGAGACTCAACATCAAATGATTTGAAATCTATTTTAAATATAGAAAATTTTAAAATCTTTTGAAGTTGAATAACAATAGATTTTAAAAACTGTATTTAAATCAATCAATAAATAACACTAGACTTTAAATAAGATTTATAAATACCATATTCCAATAACACTATATTTAAAAATAAAATTTAGAATCAACATTTGAATAATTGTGGATTTTGCTTAGATTTAAACTTTGTTAAAATACATGATTGAATAACAACCACTTAATTGATTACAAAACATTTATAATCGATTTTAAATCATTGATTGAATAAACCTCCTTAAAGTTAAAGCTAGAATTATACATGACGAATAAGCATAAGTTTAGAAACTTCAAATATGTAGAGCAATCATGGCTTGAAGGTTCATTCAATGGACAATCAAAAATATTCTTGAGATATCATGAGTTTGTTGAAAGTAAATTGAATACAAACATTTATGATTGTACAACTTTTGAGCAGTATTATTGTGATTCTTGTTCATGTGTAAACACTAAATATTATATAAATTGTTCAAAAAGAAACATAAAAATGTTATTATATAGATTCAAACAAATAAAAATAAATTACATTATCCTTATCTGATGGATCTTGGTTGCAATATAGTAATGAGCTATTTATTCTTGGTTGCTTGAAGAAAAAAAATCAATTTTTCTGATTTTGAAGAAAAACAAGAATAATGAGATCTCATCAAATGCGTTTGATTCACATTCATATCTACACGCAAATTGGAAGATATTTTGATCTCAAAAGATCTACAATCAGATGTTGCAACCAAGTTAGTCACTGAAGCTCTTATTTTCAAAAGAAGCTTCACTATGTCAAAAAGGGTTCTAACTTCCGGTATATATGAAATAGACAATCGATTTGTTGCGAGGACTTACAAATATAAGTCAGTCATACTCATTGAGTTTAATTTACCACTTGATCAGACCATCATCTACATAGATCTGAAATGTTTAGAGTGTGCTAAATTGTATATTGATAGCAAAATCTACATAGAATGATTTTTACATATGATTGGGGTCATCGCTTCATATATCAGTATGTTGCAATATGGACAATATTGGCTTGTTTTTAGAAGTTGTAAGGGTTTCTGAAAGTGAAATGGTTATATATGAGTTTAGTGTAAGAAACAATCTAGCACAATAGTTTGTAGTTAAACACATTGACTCGACATGGCTTGTCAAAAAGTTTCATATGGATGCATAGATTTGATGAGATTGCAATGACACTCTTTCATGGCATAAGGTTTAGAGTACTCCACAACAGTAAAAGCACGTGGAAGGATCACAAGAAAGAGTTTTTGAGCAGTGGTTAACTAGATTTTGAACAACGACAGAAAGTGAAAAATTGCAAGAACCACATTGTGACTTTGATGGGTCAATTGATTTATTACAATAGTCGAAATATAAGTTCAACAGTTGAGGTATTACTTCAGTGGTAGAGTGTGTGACTTTTAATCATGTGGTTGTGGGTTCGGACGATATGTTAAACTTTTATTTTCCCACTCCTGAAGTTTTTTCACACGGCTATCTATAAACTACAAATTCTTAGAAAGCTCATTGTTTATATAACCTTTTGCTGGTGGGTAAAGAACCAATAAATGTTACAAGAATTTCTCCAAAACATCGTTTCTGCATCATTTCAAAGGAACCCTTCTCTTACAGAAGCATTCTAAAACCTTATTAAAAAGCTCTCAAGAATAATAACAATACGCTTGAATCGTACATATATTTACTGTTACAATATACAAAAACACAAGTGGATAAAATAGTGATGGACTGATTGATAAAGTCAAAAACATATTAGTTTTTGGTGTTATATACAAGTTGGATTAATAGACAGTCGTTTAAGTCGTCGTCCACTTGGAGAGACAATTTCTCTGTACACACATGATTTAGTATTATATAATATGTCATGTGGTAATTAATTTGATATTAGAATAACCAAATAATGCAGTTTTGTAACCATGTTGCCCGTTCAACAGCTAACCAAAACAGACGCCAAAGTAGTAAATATTTGGCAACTAATAGATTAAGCCGTGTGTGGCTTGTTGAGAGACGCTGTTAGTGCCATGTCATGTCGTAAGGTTTTGAAGAAGTCTCTGTAGACCGTGAGACACGAAACGGAGACATTCAAACTTTACAAAGTAACAAGAGAGAGTATACGAATAGTCAACGCCTTTATAAATATATATATACACACTCTTGTTTATCTTCATAATCTCTCTGTTTCAGACATAGTCATTGAAGCCTTTCTTCATTTCTCTCTGTATATCGAGTAACATGGCAGTAAGTTGAAAAAAAAACTCTTTTGTATCAAAGCACATTAATTATATTGGTTTCTTGCACATCAAGTTTGATCTTCTGAGTTAGGTTAAATTTAAATATGATTTGATTGCAGAACCATGCGCATGTTCCAAAGTTTGGGGACTGGAACAACCAATCTCAACCATTCACAGCCGTCTTCGACAACGCTAGGACGAACAAACGAGCTGACTTGTATGAATCTTTAGAGAACTCTGACATCAAAACTCAACCAAAACTTCCTCCACAACCTACTCCTATCATTCCAAAACCGGTTAGGGAGGGGAAGCCAAGAGTGCTACCAACAACCGAGATAAACAAAGTCAGAGCTCCTCCTGCTGATCAGCTCTACGGAGGTAGGGGCGGACTATACGGAGGTTATGGAGGTGGAGGCGGATCTGGTAACCAGCGGCAGCCTCAAGCTCCTCCTCGTCCACCACAGACACAGCCTAAACCCAATGCTAGAGGCGGCAACAACGGAAGGGTATTCACATATAACAAATACTCCCTATGTTTCATTTTAGTTGTGTTTATGTACACATATTAATAAAACATATAATTTTGTATATTTTCAAAACGAAAACACAATTACCTATACACCTAACCATATTTCGACTAATAGAAAAATAAACCAGAAAATCTTCTTAATAAATTTTACATTGAAACTATAAAACAACACTTATTTTGAAACGGAAATTTTTCTCTATAACGACAACTAAATCAAAACGGAGGGAGTAAGTATTAAAATATATTGAATATATACAATACTTGAAGAGCCACGTTTTATAATCCAAGATAAGGGATATTATAATTACTTAGTTGGCTTATATATGTATTAGGGAGGGACGACGATTCCACCATTTCCAGGAACAGTGGGTTCAGGGGATCAGAACATGAGTTACACACACATTTTCGACCAAGTCAAGGAAGAGAGACGAGAAGGAGCCAGATCCTACGGTGGATCAGTAGGCAACACTCCATCTCAACCCATCAACGGTCAACATGAATCTCCTGCTGCTCCAAGCTCCTCTAAGGTACTACTCAATCATTACTTTGGTATATAATGTTTTTATACAAATAATGTGTATTAATTTGAAATGGGATGATGCGCAGCTTTGTTGCTTTCCGTGGAACCGAAAGGGAAGCAGGTACTGAAGCTCACAACAAGAGTGATTTTTATGGGATATATAGTCTATTGTGTGTTCTTTTTGTAACAAGTACTATTGTGAGTTTTGTTGTTAACAACGTTGCAGCAATCACTATTAAAAATAAACTATTTAAATTTGTTTCCCAAATTAGTATATATAGTTTGTCTTTGATTATCGAATCTCACCAAAATATTTGATTATGAAAATTAGAAATGTGCTGCTGGCCTTCACTATATATATAATGCATGATAAATAAACGTTTTATTTTCCAAAAATTGCTGAACAGAAATACAGTATTTAGATATTTCTTCATAATATGCATATGCAACCTCGTCCACCTTTCTCCTGCGAGTCTTATTCTACCAATCTTCTCATATGAAGAACATAAATTCAGGAAAAATTGTATATTTGGTGAGAATCAAATAGTATAGTATATATATCATATTCATGAAAGTATAGTATGTTGCTCACTAAAAACATGTTTCGAAGCTACAAAAAATATTTTCTCTCAAAATTAACTGAATGTTACTTTTGTTTTTGTTTCTTAACTTACACAAGTCTTTTTTGATATGCCAGCTTTTTTACTAGTGTTATACGCATTGCACAAGAAAAAGGCCTTTTGTCAATAAAATTATGACCAACCTCCGCAAAGGCCCATTGGCCCAATGGGCCTTGATCACAATGGGGGTAATACAGTCGTAGTTAAGATTCATTCAGTACCAACACAAACTATTAAAAGAAGAGTCAAACTCAAACAATAACAGTACGGGGGGTTTGCATGTAAATCAAAGCAAAAGTACAAACCAACACCAAAAGGCAGTTGTACTGTATCATTCATATCTCATATCCAAACCACTGATTCAGTGTGCTTAAGTAAAAAAAACCTTCGTTTCTCTCCACCACATCATCGTCTCCGAGATCAAAGGTACAACCTTTTTTCAATTTTATGTTTCTCTGTTCCTGGATCTGCCAATTGATTCTGTTTGATGCTTGTGGGTCTCTTTACCGTTTCTTGAATTATGCTCTCCTGAATTCTACTGAATGTGACAAAAGCTTTGATCTTTTTTGTTGTTGAAGACGTTTCTTTTGCTCTGAGGCTGAGAGAACGGGCTCAGGACTCGAATTAAGGTGGTTTTAAATATGAGTTCTCGGAGTGAGAGGGTCGTTACCAGAAGCTCAAGGAGGTCGTCACAACAGGTGAACAATGTGAATGGGACACAAAGTGAACAACCAAGAACTGGACAACCTCCAATTGTGTTTGGTCCACTGACCATCGATGTTGATGCTATTGAAGATGATGATGATGATGTTGTTGAATCAACTGCTTCTGCTTTTGACCGAGTCTGCTCTCTTCTTCTTTATCTCACTCTTACAGTACATGTATGTGTGTAATTGATTCTGTTTCGGTTCTTGTGTCAGGCTAAAAGACACAAATCTGGAGGAGGCTCACAGCGAGGACCCTTGGTAGTTGATGTAGAGTCAGGTGAGTTTCTCAAGAACTCAAAACGGCAACACTTGTTGTGTCAAAAGTGTTTCTTTTGTTCACTCTGGTTAGTGTATTATGAGTGCAGGTGGTACTACTAGACTAAGCAAAAACCGCACAAAGCGTCAATCTGATCAAGCTAATGTTGAGCTTAACAATCCGGTAAGATGCATTTTCTTTTCTTTTTTGTCTGCTTTAGTTTGTGCTGTTATGACTTTAGGCTCAGGAGTTTGCCAATGTCTTTTGTTCAGAGAAAGTCTAAGACCGTAGCAGCACCTGTTGAGGAACCAAAGTTTAACTGCCCAATTTGTATGTCTCCATTTACTGAGGAAGTGTCAACAAAGTGTGGTCATATTTTCTGCAAAGAATGCATAAGGCTTGCGGTATCTGTTCAAGCTAAATGCCCTACGTGTAGAAAAAGGGTCATTGCTAAAGACCTCATCCGAGTCTTCCTTCCAACCACCAGATGAGTGATACCCAGTAAGAAACAACACTAGTAAGTAAGTCTTGCTTTGCTTGTGGTCGATCTTTATTTTCAACAAGAATCCTTCAGTGTTACTGATTTTCTTAAGTTCCCCTTTCTTTGCAGGGTTTTAAGTGGTCTACTCTATCGGCTCTACCCTTGAGGAGATTGGTTTGTGAGCAGTGAAGATATGTTTGTTCATGAGTTATCCTTTGTAATGTGAATATCGTTCTGCTTAGTGAGAGAAACATTTAGGAACCATCGAAGACCATCTTTTTGATGTATATCATCAGTGAGCGACTCTTTATTGTTGAATCTTAAGAAAGCATTCTACATCATTCTGTTAAATCAGTATAAGCTAACAGTAAGAGCTAGAAGGCAGTGAATGGCATATCTGATAGCATCAAGCCCTATGATCTGATAGCAAAAACAAAAGCTTTTTTTTTTGAACTAGTAGTACAAAAATCAAAGACTGTATGTTTTCTATTTGTTGCTTCACTTCAATATGTCTGCACAAGAGTTGAAATCAAATTAGTAGTACAAGAAATTGCAAGACATCAAAATTTTAAACAAAGATGTCTCTCTCTCTTTTCTTATGAAGGTGTGTTTGGCTCTTTCTCTTGTCTGTATTGGTTCTCAGAACATCCATCTCTGGGAAGAAGGACTAGCAGCTCTAGGTCTAGGTACCGGTTTGAAAACCGGTTTCTCTGAACTATTATTATTCCTTTTCTTCATGATTGATGAGACCGTTGGGCTGTAATAGTCATTACTCCTCTGTGAGGTTGCTCCTTGTGAATGCATCTTATTCCCATGGACGAAGCTTCTTTGTTTCTCCAGCATTGCTCTTCTACCACTCAAACTCTTCTGAGGTGTTCCCCATCTGCTAGAGGAGCTCACACAGCTTTGGCTCCTTCCAACTCTCTCATGATGAAACTTGCTTTTAGCTGGAGGTGTTGGATAGTTTCGGCTCTCTGCTGTTTCTGCAGAGTACATTGTCTCTTCCTCGCTGCTGTATCCATGATTGTGATACACATAGCGAGCTTCTGGTGGCGGTGAGCTTGAGATGACTTCGCTGAGAGCGCCGTTCACTGAACCTGTTGAAGCAATCTGCGCGTCTGATCCCTCGGATGCAATCTCAGCCTCTTCCACCACATGATTATTACTCTGTGGATAGTTGAGCTGAGGGAGAAAGGTTGGAACTTTAGGTACACGTGGCGGGAAGTTGATATCCAGAAGATGGACTTGACCAGACTCCTTTCTCAAAGGACTTGAAGTTAACTTTGGTGATTCATATATCTCAGGGGTTGGGATACCCTGTGCATGAGTAGTAGAAGTAGTAGCTCTGCCTTGTGGATTGTTTCTTGAGGTTTCTTCTTCTTCCTTCTCTGAGCTTGGATGAGTTTGATCTCTAGTGTTAGATGAAGATGGTGTTCCAACATCAGCAGAATCAGTCGGTTTGAAGACAGGACGCATGGTGAATGAAGCACAAGAACGCTCACTCTTCTGACCAGAAGACATTAACCTAATGAGAGGTAACTTAGGTTTGGTCGTATGCTCATCCAAACTACCTTCCCAATGCTGATTCAGCCAGTCACAGATCACTGGCATTGGTATACCAAACTGCATCATCAACGTCTTGTTATTATCCTTCTTCAACGATGATGAAGAAGATGTGGAGGTCGAGACTGGTGATGTCGCTAGCTTCCTCGGATCACATATCATGAACGCGAGATTCCCTTGAACATCAAACCCAGCTGATCCAGGACTCCATATCATTTCATCAGTCGATAGTTTGATGAGATTGTCTGTAGCCACCACTAACTTCCCCTCACCAATCTTGAGCTCATTCTGAGCAGCATACCCTAAAAGGTACACTACACTTCCCAAATCAAGATTTGGTTTAGAACATGTCTTCAGGTAATGTGGCTGTTGTTGGGTTTGACTCTGAGAGTTTGAGTCTCCATCTACAAGGTCTACACCAACTATGGTGAGATCAATAACCGAACTTGTGATGAAAAACCTGCAAGTACCCCCACCAAATAGACAATCTCTGAACAAATGAGTTTTTCAGGTTTCTTGGAAGCTAAAAAGTTACTAAATTTAGCTTATAGATCACATAATCATTACCATATAAACATAACTACAGTATAAAGGTTCCACCTTTATTTCAAAAAATATGAATTAGAGCCATTTTATATACGCATTGGTTTAAAAGTTACTAAATTTAGCTTATAGATCACAGAATCATTACCATATAAACATAACTATAGTGTAAAGGTTTCACCTTTATTTCAAAAAATATGAATTA
The DNA here is from genome assembly GCA_012274485.2 of Sinapis alba. NCBI lineage: Eukaryota > Viridiplantae > Streptophyta > Magnoliopsida > Brassicales > Brassicaceae > Sinapis > Sinapis alba. The sequence goes on from MU107402.1 coordinate 41,530, forward strand.
GAGAGCCATTTTTATATATACGCATTGGGTTTTAAAGGTTTCAACCGACAATATAAGAGAGGTGTGTGGGACCTGTGAGGGAAGAGAGCGGCGGCGACGCCGTTCTGGAGGCGGACCTCGGCGGTTTCAGTGGCGGAGACGGAAGGGAGATTGAGATGAGTGGTGAGAAGAAGATTGCGGTGAATGAGGAATCCAGTTCCGGAAGTAACACCATTTGGTCCGGAGACGGAGATTCGAGCCATCGCCGGAGCTTTGCCGGAGAAAATGGAACCTTTCATCTTCTCGCTTTTGCTTACTCCTTTGCAGAAGCACCAAGAGTCAAATATCACTCCCATTCTCTCTCTCTCTCTACAGCTCTTGATTGTGCAGATTCTGCTGTGAGATGGGTTTGTGATGGATCTGGAAAAAGATTGGAAATTTTAGGAGAGAAGTGTGAACTAGTGGTGAGTTTAGTAATAATGGGATTATGGGGACACAACACATGTATGTGGCTGTCTCTGTTTGTGCTGTAAAAACATCAACTTTGTATGCAGATTTGGTCTTTGAGAAGAAAACTCAAAGAACAAGTGTGAGAGAAACACGAGACGGGGGAATCGTGAAATGAGTAAAGAGATGAGCTTCTTTAAGCTGGACTTGTTCTCTTACTTCTTTTTATTTTTATATTTTCATATAATATTGTATAAAATATTGGAGAAAATGTTTTTTTTGGGGTTCAAGTGTGCACTTTGTGAGAAGAAGCAAACAGAGGAAAAGTCTAGTGTGACAGGTTGGTCTTGGAGGATCTTGTTCCATGTGATGAATATGGATGGACCTTTTGCTTATTATCATTAGCCAATTTTTATAACAAGTAGTTGGTTTCACAACTAACCAAGACATGTAATTTACAAAATATTTATAAATTTATTATGATCAGCTATTTTTTGTAGATTGAGAACTTAAACAACTTATTATCATTAGCCTTTTTTGTAAATTCACAAAAATAAATTTTCTATTTCTATCAAAATACTTATAACTTGAACTTAACGGAGCCATAAGGCCCATAACAATGTTTCAACACGGTTACTTCGTCTCGCCAGGGCCTTTTATTGACGTCTCGCTTAACACTAAGGGTATAATAGTCATTCTCGCTAAAGAAGCCTTTATCCTAACCTGGATGCTGGATAAGGTAAACCATTTATCCAAACAGATTACTTCTAGTTTCAGAAACTACCACGATTCGCAAACCCTAATTCGATTCCTCCGACGCTCGAATCAAATCATCGGAGACTCTTCACAATGGCTTCTGCCGTAGGAGGAGGCAGCGACGTAGAGGTCGGATTCGCGAAGCTCCAAGGCGAAGATTTCGAGTACTACATGCAATCATACTCCATCATGCTCGGCCGTAACTCCAAGAAATCGACCGTCGACGTCGACCTTTCGTCCCTCGGCGGCGGGATGAACATCTCTCGCAACCACGCTCGAATCTTCTACGACTTCACGCGACGCCGCTTCTCCCTCGAGGTCCTCGGGAAGAACGGGTGCTTCGTCGAAGGCGTGCTGCATCTCCCTGGGAACCCTAACGTCAAGCTAGACTCGCAGGATCTTTTGCAGATTGGGGATAAAGAGTTTTACTTTCTGTTGCCGGTTCGGAGTATCCTAGGCGGGCCGTTGGGTCCTAGGCATCATCATGTTGTCTCGGGAGGAGGTGCAGTTGTTGCTCCTTACCAGAATTATCATTCGGGTGGGGGGTCCGGGTCGGGTAAGAAGAGTGGGAGGAGTAGAGAGTTTTATGAAGATGATGATGAAGATGATGATGATGATGACGATGAGGAGGATGTTAGAGGAAGTGGGAAGAAGACAAAGAGAGATGAATATGCTTCCACTGGTATATAACCAAATCGTTTATGTGAAAGTTTGAATCTTTGTTAGCTTAATCTCAGGTTATAGTTGAGTATAAGTTGGTTGCATGATAGTTCACCACCCTCTTGTGGTTACCATCAATGGTTGAGAACAGTGTTTGATAGTTTAAAGATTACGAAGCCGTCTAGGGGAACACGCCGGAGTGGTGGTTGAGCGAAGTTAGTTAGGTTTAGTTTGATTTGGGATCATTTTGATTGAATTAAGCTTGTAATCGACATTTGAATTCCCGATTTCCGGTTGATAAATAAAGTAAACTAAAGAAAAAAAAAAGTTGGTTGGATGATAGTGACAGCATGATGTTGTGTTTGCTTCACGTGTGTGCAGAGAAGAAGAGAGAGGGGAGAGCAAAGGTGGACCGTGAAGCTGATGATCAACAAGTTTTGCAGCTGGAGGAGAAGGATGTTGTGTCATCTGTTGCAACTGTGCTTTCTGATTTGTGTGGTCCTGGTGATTGGATGCCTATGGAGAAACTTCACTCGGTGGTTAGTGTTTACTACATGTTTATCCTGCCTTCTTTTCGTACAGGACCTAGCACAGAGTTTTCTACTGTCGGAAAACACCATGTTTCCTTCATGCTACTAGGTCTATTACAATGTATACAAGTTCATGGGAATATCTCCTTTGGTCTTGCTATATCATTGGTAGTATTAATCTGTTGAAGCCAAGCTTGTATGGGTCTTCCAACTGTCATCGCATAACGAACTTTTGTAGGAGCCTTAGAAAGTATAAAGATAGTACTCTACAAGTAGATCCCTTTAGTGCGTTGTAGAGTTTCATTATGTTTTTCATAAACCAATTCTCTTTGTAATTCAATTATAATGGTGATGCATCATAGTGTTTTGGTCTGTGACAGATATTAAAGAAGTATGGAAACGTATGGCATCACAGTCGAGTAAGAAGATACCTGGCACAAGAAGACTGGGGAATCCCTGAGGCAAATGGTAAACCATGGTACGGTTTGTTGATGCTGCTGAGAAAATACCCGGAACATTTCGTAATCAACACTAGATCAAAAGGAAGAGTTACGCTAGAATTTGTATCCCTCGTCTCTCTACTCTCATGAAAACTGTAATCACAAACATGATTGTGCTTGTTTCTGTGCTGCGGGATGATTGTTACTATGATGTATCCCACGAACTGAGTGTATAAACAGGGTTGCTTAAGCTTTTTGTATCTTACCTTTGTTTACCTTATCTTTGACATTTGAAGAGTTAAAACGCCCTGTGATTTTCTATCTATCTTCGACAAAGGCCAAAACTAATGCCAACCATAGAAAGGAAAGCCGTTTAAAATGGAAAGAAATGTATGGGCCGGACAAGGCCCAAACTGGGCCCTTGAAGAAGGTGGTCAAGATGAGCCGACAATATAAAATGGTTGTACTTGAAGGATCTTTAGGGTTACCGTCATTTCTTCTGTTTGCAGCCAATCTGAGTTGGAAGTTACTTGAGATTTGATCGAAAAGATGATTTACGATGTCAACTCCGTTCTCTTCAGATCCTTCCTGAGCTCAAAGTTCTCTACCGACAAAAGGTACAAAACACTTTTTCTCTCTTTCTTTGTTGTCTGATCCAAAAAAGAATGTGATGAGTTTGTTTCTTAGGATTTGAAGATGTTTAAAATGTTATATGACCTCATCGTGTGTGTTCTGTAAAATAGGAGAGGCGAGGACAAGCCAAGAGATCAGAAGCCCAAAGCCAGCGACAACAAGCCTGTTATGAATGAATAGAGATCTCTCTTTCTGTTTTTGATGTAACATTTCTATGTTCTAAAAACATTTTCAGTTTCAGTGGTTCATCTTTACTTATTTAGCTTTTTTTTATCGTATCCAGTTTCTTATATGTCTATTTGAAGAAATCCAATTCACTGAAAAAACATTCGCACTTCGTTTTGATGGATTCTAAAAGTTCCTACAGAACAAGTATTTTCAGATTTTAATTACTACAACCAGTTTTAATTACATAAAAAGTTTTGGTTGTGTTTTCTTCCTACTCCTGATGCTTCCTGTGTCTTTCTCTATTACTTGTTCACAATGACACAAGAATGATCAACTCATGTTCCTTCCCTTTCCTCTTTGAAGTAAGCTGTGTTCCTCCAATGACTTGTCCTGCTAGTCCCAAAACTCATGAGCTTACTTCTCAATTGCTTTTTTTCTTTCTTAAATCAGTTTTGATGATATTGTCTTCTTGGATCCCTTCTCTGTTCCCGCTAACCTGATTTTCAAGTCAAACAGGAAGAATTGTTCGATACCCACAACAGTCACTTCTACCTTCTCCACGTGAACTCTTCAATAAGAATCATGCCAGCACAAATAAAAATCAATCCAGAAGTTGTGGAATTATTGCTTCAGTAGATAAAGCTTGATATCAAAAGAGTTAATCCAAGTCTGCTATGTCCAAAGCCAAAGTTCTAGCAATTTTTAGACAAGTTTGTGTTTGTTTCCAACTTCAGTACCACCTCTTTCTATTGGGCTTTTATTGGCAACTAACTTGTTAATCGGGCTCAATATTATTTGGGCTATATGGCTAAAAATTTTAAGGGTTTTCACAGAAGCTCAAACCAAAACTTTATGAGCACATCCAAATAGTGAATTTCCATTGGAGTTCTAAATACAATATATGTATAGGTATATTTAGAGCTTCAATGGATAGAACCCTATTGGAGATGTTCTAAGACCATGATTAACCCTAAGAACCCCAATTGGGGTTCTTAGAGCATGATTAAAGGGGGTTCTTAGAGGGGTTCTTAGGGGGATGGGTCTCATGAATAGTGTAAGAACCGGTTCTTAAAACTCTTAAATAAGAACCGGTTCTTAAGAGTTTTTTGCACTGTTCACGGGTCCCACGGACACGTGGCGACCCACGATTGGTTAACTCTTAACTGATTTCTTTATATGTTTTGCTCTGATCATCTTGCACTTTATTATTGTTCTTGTCCGGTTTCACCCTATTTTGGATTAATCTAAAATTTTGATCCAAACGTAATAAAGCGCAAAATCAAACACTATTTAAATCTACAAATAAACATAAACTAACGAAGACCAAAGCCTATCCCAAATTAAAGTATTTTCACACACTAAACCAGAGGAATCAATGCAAAACGTAAAAACATTAATAGCGTGAAAGATTTTCATCTTCATCTACGTTGGAGATCACATCAATGTTACGATGCATCTCTAAGAATTTATAGAAAAACAGAAATAAATTATAAGAAAGTGATCCGATCATCTCTATAACTAAACAATAATTTTACTACATTCATACTCTCTTATTCTTAGATATCTTTTGTATTTATTGTTTATTTTCGATTTTATTATCAATAAAATATTTATTTTTATAATTAATTATATATTATAAATATTTTATTAAAATAATTCATTTGACAAGTCATGGAAAACATAAATAACATAAATAAGTGAATTTTAGAATTCAATAACTTACATGTATGATTGATTCATTATTAATATGAAAATTAGGATGAGGCTTAAGAAAACTTTATTAACCCTACAAGAAGACTGCGACGTGTAACACGTGAAACATGCATCTGGCCAGTGTCGGAGGTAGGGGGTCATTTGACCCCGTTGAATTTCTGTTACAAAAGTTTTTTACTTTTGTATTTCTGATTGAAAACCTAGTGAAATACTCCATTTGTTTCATAATAAGTGTCATTTTAAGTTTATGCACACGGATTAAGAAAACATTTAATTTTACATATTTTCTATATAAAAACATTATTTTTCATACACCTAACCATATTTTGCAAGTAATAAAAAATTAAACTGGAAAATAAAATTCATAAATTTTGCATTAAAATGCGAAAACGACACTTATTTCGTAACAAAAAAATTTCTCTAAAATAACACTTAATATGAAACGGAGAGAGTAGTATTTAATTATATTTGATCAAAATTAACTTAAGCCCATGATATTTACTTATATTTGACCCTAGTAAATTTTGTGGCTGGCCCCTCCACTGCATCTGACGTCTGTCTTTCGTCTCCTACACGAACTCGAGCAGGAGATCTAGTCTGGTTAAGAAAGATATTATCCCACTATATATCTTCTTGAGCTTCAAGTGAAAGACAGTGTAATCTACCATTAAAATCATCATCGTATTTTTTTTTGGTCAGAAAATCATCACCATTTAAACTATTCATAATATTATTTCTGATTGGTAACAACAGTATGTCACACTACTTTCTTATTTTGAACTATTCCACCTAAGTTTTACAGACAAAAGTATTTAGTTGTTGAGTAGGAATGCATTTTTTAGTTTGTTTTGTCTGTATGTAATCTTCATCAACCTTGTTTTCTCTGTATGTGATCTTCCTTAACGATCTAGTATTCCGATTCAGTCAATAATTTAAAGAAGACGATAATATAAATTTCAGCAACTCGCCATGTTGTCAAACAAATAAACAAACTTAATTATAAACAAGTTGTCGCAGCACCGAATTATGAAAAGATACGAAATAAGAACAAATGCTATTGCCAACAGCTAGGTTCTCACCACCGACAAAGGTAGATTTTTGGGTCTTGTGTTTTTCATATTGAAGAAAACGAAAAAAAATTACTTCCTCCGTTTCTTAAAGTTACATATTCTAAAGAAAAAATTTGTTTCAAAAAGATTTATTTTTTACATTTTCAATGCATATTTTATTAATTAATTATAAACTTGAAAAAAATTAATTGCACTTAACAGATTTTTATTGGTTTAAAATTATGGGAAAAAGATAATCACAAAAATTTATGCAAATTTAATGTGTTTTATTAAAACGTGTGAAAAATCTAGAATATGTAACATTTTGAAACGGAGGGAGTATATATTGAAGAAAACGAATTCGGCCAACATTGTTACACTAAAAACATGTCATTTTAGAATATTTCTGATCATACTTAAAAGATTTTAAGAAATTCTCTTAGGTGATCTCTTTTAGTTTGTTCTTCACAAAAATAGTTTTTAAGGAAGAAAATGACCACAAATAAGTTTTTTTAGAAGCTAAAATTTCTTTTATATGCATTTATACTCATAGGATTAACTAATTTAGACTTTGGGGTTTAGAGTTAAGGGATGAGTTTGGGGATAGAGTTTCAAATTTCAAAAATAAAATAAAATTAAAATTAAAAATTTCAAAAAAAAAATGTTATTTTGATTATTGTGACAAAAACTTAAAAATGACTATTTAAGAAAACTGTTCTACTTAAAACTATGTCCAAATATTCATCTATTTGTCTTATTTGTATTCTAAAACAATAAGAACTATTGTGGAAACATCTTGGCGTAGTAGTTAAATGGAAACGTCTTGGCCTAGTAGTTAAATGTGTACAATTTCTTACACCAAAACTAAGATTATAGTGAGGTAAACTGTATTTTAATGTTTTCCTTTTAAAATAGTATTTTTTATTTCTTACTCGAAATGCTATTTCTCTCTACAATATACAGGAAAACAGTAATTTCCATTTTACGATAAAAATAGAAATAGGATAGAGTAGATTTTTTTACAAAAATACTATTATAAAGAAAATATATAGAAATGAGGTGAAGATGCTCTAATAATGATAGATGTATGCATGTGAAATGGTTAGTGGAGTTGCTAAAAGAGTTGTTAACCATAATTATAGTTAGTTGAATCCGATTCATCATAATATAATTAAATTATAATATTATAGACAAACAATAAAAGTAATGAAAACTTTAACAAAAGATGAATATGACACACACGAAAAAACAAAAATCCCTCAACTGAATATTAAAAAATGCGTTTAGATTAATTGTTTTAAAGTGGTAGTGTAGTTTTGATATTTGTTATTAAAACCAATTTGCGCTCATAAAATTTGCACTTGAATGTAAACAGGTGTTTTAGTCGACAAAAAGAGAGAGAATATAAACAAGGTTCTATACCATTAATGGACTTGTCCACGTTGTGCCTTCTTCATAAGCATGAACTTTCTTAATAATCATTGGATAGGGTTGATTTAAGGGAAATTACACCCTATGATGCAAGATAATTTAATAATTCATTATTTAACTATTAAACTTAATTAACCAGAGTACACAGTATAATTTATGTAGTAATATAATTCACTTCTAAACTCAAATATGCAACCGGCTGACAATTATTTACAAAAATATATTGAATAAATGGCATAGTAAATTATAGCCAATCTTAATTTACACATTCAATTAATTTTTCCTCCCTCTCCCTCTCCCTCTCCCTCTCCCTCTCAGCTTCATTTTGATAAGACAAACACATAAACTTGCATCACATAGTTTCAATCATCTCCACATATACAAATATCACCACCATTATTACCGATTGTTTCATCATTGTCATCGTATTTGCTTCTACTATCATCATCATATATTTTTTCTTCATTTATTTCCACTGTTTCTTATATTTTCCCACCTAATATACCATGTCGTCAGATGCACATTCTCTTTCACCGTCATAACATATACAGTTTTACTGTTTTTATTCTTTTTTTTTTGGTCATATATAATAGAACTGCAAATGCAATATATATTATGGTTGTTATTATTTCACTTGTAAAACAACACATGCATCAATTACCACCATCACCAGTTATTTCTTCGTCGCCACCATTTAGTGTCTCCATCCATGTCTCTCCACTTCCTCCCATTGTTTCTTCTTATCCTCCACCTTTGTGGTGGTTTCTCCCCCTTCTTCATCAACTCTAGCACCAACTCTTTTACAAATCATATCTTCTCGTTTGTTTTTTATAGGGCTGGGTAAGATATATGACAATTTTAATTCGATTTGTTATTTGTTTCTATTCGAACAAAAAATCTGGATATTTGTAACTTTATGAAGAAAAGCAAATACTAATACGCAATGTTCATAAAAATCAAACAAATCACAAATACTAAAAGTGCTAATATAAACTAGCTCATAAGAAATCTAAGGTCACTATGCACTGAGCTGAGTTGAGTTCTTTTTGACATCATTATAGATTAGTACCTACATTTTTGATATAGATGCATAAAACAGAATAATAAATGCCTTGTGTCAAATATAAATTATAAAGTGCTACTTTTTATTATTATGGTAAAAAGCTGCACGTGTACAATGATATTGTTAATTAAACACGACTTTTGTCTCTTATAGTGTGGATGGTTGATTGCATGGTAGCTGTAGAAATTTTGATTTAGAATTTAGTTTGTAATTTTTTTGATACAGATATATCTAATATAATTATTAAAATTAAATGAAAGAAAGAAATATATTTCTATAACAATATTTTTGCTTTAATTTTTTTATACAGCTACTTTTTATTTTATTTTATTTTATTTTATCTTTAAAAATTACATAAAATATGATTGGTAAGTTTTATGGTTATAGATAGAAATTAAAGTTAAAAATTCTAGTTACATCCCAATAAATCATCCCAATATGGGAGATCTCATCAAATCAAATATTCTTCTTTTTTTTCTTTCATTATAGACATACTCTAGAATAACCCTAAAAAAAAGTTTTTCTATCACAAAAATAGCATCCAATAAAAATATAACCAAAATATTTTATTAAATAGGTAAATAAACACTTATACTCATAGGGTTAAGTAATCTAGACTTAGATTTTAGAGTTAAAATGTTCTGTTTGGGTTTAGAATTTCAAAATTCAAAAAATTAAAAATTAAAATTAAAATTTTAAAAATAAAAAGCTATTTTAGTCCTTTTTTCTTGATTGAGTGCTATTTTGTGATAAAATCTTAAAAATAAATTATTTGAGAGAATTGCACTTTATTATATGTTCGGTAAAATTTCTTGATTATATACTTATAATTTAAATAATAAATACTTTTACTATATATATCAAATCCAAGGAACATATTTGTGTAGTCAATCATCATTTCCTTTTCCATGGATACCTCAGGTATTTCCTCCTTCTGCTTGACTTCATTGTATGTCAGTATCAATGCCATTCTACTATCGATTTGGCATATTTCTTTCCTAAAACATGCATCCTTGTCTTAGAAAGTTTTGTTAATACTTTTGCTTTCTTCCTGCACCATGGATTTCTCGGTAGGCAGTTCGAGAAAGACAAAGCTAAATTATTTCCACTTAAATTTTAAATCTATTTTAAAAAATTAAATCTATTTGCTCAAAAAGTAATATTTTAAAATCTATTTTGCGTCCATACCATTATCACGTTTTTAGGCTTAAGATATTTTGTGTGGATTCAGGTGATTTTTAACTATAATATCATAGATTCATTTGAACAACAGAGAATGTCAATACAACACTTTTTAAAGTTGTCGCCTTTTTGACTTGTCAATCAATCATTTGTTTTTTTTTTGTTTCCCGACAGACACCCTACCTAATTAGATCATAGTACTCTACTGCTTATTTATAGCGAAAGCATATATCGGAATTTTATTCCGATAAAGACACTTTTCATTTTTGTTATGACCGTTGTTGCTTTGAAGTAGAGAGTACGACGTAGAGAGCAACCCTATTTAAAACTAGTTATACGATCATCTACACCAGTTAGATGTACGGGCATCCACATTGTAGAAATTTCATAAAGTGTCTTTCTAACAAAATGTTCAATATTAAAAAATATAGATCAATAAATAACAGATAAGTGGCAAATACTTCTCACAATTTCGGACAAATTAAGTTTCCTCGTTAAGAGATTTTCTCTTGTCTCTCTCATCCCTTTCTTAACTTTTTATTTTTATTTTTATTTTTATGTGTTATTTTAATTATTAAGAAACTTATCGAAAATTCCACCAATGCTAATGGTCTAAGCTTACCGCAAAAGTATTATGGTAAATACTAATGGAAAAATTTATTTAAAATATAGTATGAGATATAATCCGATTATAGAAAAATACATACTCAAAATCAGGATAATTTAATTAATTTGAACCCAGTAGTTGAGTAAACAAATCTTTTTAAAATAATAAGTAAACAACATGTTAAAAATAAAATTAGGATATGCTTTTTTCAAAATAACAATAAAATAAAATTAGGAAAAAACATGGGTTACATACAAAAAGTATGTGCGGATAATTGTGCTTTCGAATATAGGTTAACTTCCCTCCCGCCCATTTATTGTGTAGCTACAAAAACGATGATATAGTGTATTTCTACGGTATATACTGCAAGTTGAGATTATATAAGAGTTTATTAACCATGGCAGATGATGAAGCAAGTTGGGAAAATAATAGAGAGAACATAAATCCAAAGGTAAATACTCTTACTGAAAACAGTTTGCATTCAGTACAGTTGTGTGAATGTCCGTGTGCGTTATAAGTAGGGCAACTTATATATGTAAACCATTGGCGAACCTACGTTGCCCAAAATGATAGCAAGTGCCCCCATTAAAAAAATTCAGAATTTTTTAAATACACCTAAATTTTAGTTATTATTTTTTTTTGTAAATAACATTTTTAGCTACATTTTTAAAGTTTATATAGAATTGCCCCCACTAAAATATAATCTTACTTTCACCACTAATGTAAACAATAGATCTGATTTGTTTGTATATAAAACTTAATGGAAATCTTTACAATATAGAACGTGATAGTCTATATTCAAAAATATAGAATTGTTTGGTATTCACTTAATGTTATTCTTCCTTTTCATCAGATGAATTCGCGGGACAAAGTTCGAGTACTCACGGGAATTTGGGTGAGAGAGCAAGACGGGAAGTGGATGTTCGAGCAAAAGTCTGAAGCGTCCAATAAATGGATCCACCTCAAATTGGGCCTCTCGTATGAGGAGTTAATGTCGATGGTGAAGGAACGACTAGAGCTGAGAGCGCCAAATCTTACAATTAAACTTTCTTATCAGTACCCCAAATGGATGGAGATAGATGATGGAGATGGATCTACGCCGCAGTTCATTAGTGACGACTATGAAGTTGAAATTTTCGTCCAAATGAGGCGAAAAATTGAGGAAGTT